>QTSX02002545.1:0-26617 GCA_014839935.2 Entomophthora muscae | reverse complement strand
ACAACCTGCCCCTAGAGGAGGCTGACCTTCAGTTGGGGGGTGTCAAAACAGCAGGCTTGACCCACCAACAAGGTTTTGAGTAAGCAGGTTTGTGACCCGCAACCCAATTATCCAGTCACTTGAAACCAGACTAGGAAGTCAACTCAAATTTACAAATCCAACAACATGAACAAATGATGATCCCTTACAGTGGATACCTTGTTTTGGTGCTTGACTCATTACCAGGATCAAGCCACCCCCTTCACCATCCCACTGTGTGATCAAAACCCCTCATGTTCCTGTTATCTTTAGCTCCATGTATATAGTGTTATCTCTCAATAAAGAATATTATCTAGTTTCTAAATATTTTCCCCTTGTAACTCTTCTAAACACTTCAGTTACAACAATTGGGCAATCTGGTCTGGGTCACTTCATGTTTAATAATTTAAGTAATTCCCTTGAAGAAGACATACTCCAATGGTTTCAGTTTGGGAGCCAACTCTCAAATTTTTAGGAACACTTCTTTGAGATGGGCCAGGTGATCAGTAAAAGTAGCTCTGAAGATCATTATATCATCCAATTACACTAAGACTCAAGAAAGTTTTATATTGCAAAGAATGGAGTCATGGCTTGTTGGAAGGTAGCTGGGGCATTGTAGAGTCCTTGTGGCATGTGTGTAGGCTCAAAAAGTCCTTCTGAGGTGATAAGAGCATATTTTTGTCTGTTCTCAGGGGAGAGATCAACTTGCCAGTAACAAGATGCTGAGTCCATAGCTGAGAAGAACTTAGAGCCTCAAGGCAGCAGAGCGCATCATCAATGCGTGGTAAGGGATAGGAATCCTTTGGGGTTAAGGAATTCAAGTGTTGGTAATCTATCACAATACAATGACCACCATCCTACTTCTTGAGTATCAACAAGGGGAGGCTCCATGGACTTTGGGGAAGAAGTTAATAGCCCAGCGTCTAATAGCTGCTTAAGCTCTTTAGACACTTGAGCGTCTTCTAAAAGTGTGACTGCAGCAATAAGGTTTAGCTCAGAAGGGGGGAGTGCCGTCACCAGTATCAATCTCGTGAATGACGCCTTTGTGGCTAGGAAGTAGTCAGTGCTATCTTTAGCAAAGATATCTAAAATTGATCAAAAAAATCAAGAACCCTCTCCTTCTGTGTACCAGGGATAGTTGCAGCAAGTCTTGAGCAGTGAACAAGGACAGAACTTGGGGCTTGTCCTTCAGGTAAATTGAAATCCTGAAACATGCCAAAAAAATGTATAATAGGACATTGGGAGCATTCAACAACTTGCCATAGCCAACAACCTCAGCCTCAGACACATGTATGGGGAGAGCAGATTAAGTTGGCAGCCTTTGCAAAATGGACAGGTTCTTTATGAGAGACATCCAAGATTCCCAAGCAGAGTGAGGGTTTGTTGTCCTGCAATGGAGGAGGTATAACCTCTAGGAACATAGCTCAGGTAATTCATGTGATATTTGGGAGTTAGGATAGCTAGAGACCAAGGGAATGGTTACAGCAGAAGTAGCCCAGAGAGGAACCCCTTCAGATGTAGGGCAAGCCATGAGGGGACACTTCACATGTTGGATGAATGTGTGTACGGTATTTTAGGATGAAAACATAGTGGGATACTCTAAGGCACATCTTTAGGCGCTTCCCTGGGACTTTGACAGGTTTTTTGAAGATCAGAGGGACTTCATACCCTAGGATGAAGAAAGGTAACCATCCTTCAAGTTGATAATCCCATTGTAGTCCCTAGGGAAACAGTCACCAACTAGAATATTGTAACTTTCCATTTCTCCAGGACCACAACAGGTGCAGCCAAAAAGTAGCTTGCTAAACTGCATAGGGAGAGCAGAGTATGCCCATATATCATAAATCATGGATAACCCAGCTGTGCCATAAGAATGGTGATAGTTAAGGTCAGGGGCAAGTTTGAGCTTCTTGAAAAGCTTTGAGGAGACCAAAATCATAAGAAACCCTGTGTCTACGACGGCCTTGATCTTCACCTTTTGGATGGATATCTCTACATGAGTTGTAGTACAACCAAAGGGAGGGAAGACGGCCAGGATATCTTGGGCTTCTGCCAGTTCCTTATCCCACTTCTTGATCATGCATCTTAAGCCTGGAAACTATTTGTAGACAGTCTGAAGAGGGATTAAGACTGAAAAATTCTTGAATACAGCATCAGCTACTTCAGCTGCTTCTTTGGAAGATTCTACAGTTACAGGAGACCTCTTAGCTTGAGTGAGGTATGGACAAGAGACAACCTCCTTGGCTTCAGGAGGAAGAACCAGAATTAGAGGCAGCTTAATTCTCACACAGAACAGCTCCAGAGTGGGTAAGGTGCATATCCTGCAACAGTATCTTTATGCTCTTTATAGAGGAAAGTATGGCCTTGTGAGCTCTGAAATGGAGGCACAGAAATTGATTAACTTTGAGGGCTTGAGCACAAGCCATATAAGCTTCATGCACTGTCAGCTGTCTGCTAGCCATCAATTGCTGTCCCTCCATATAGAACTTATCTTCAAATTTGGCCAGAGTCTCTTTGGATTTGAAGGTAATGTGCATGAAGGTGTCCTTCTTCACTTCCAAACTAAGGTCACCACCAAATTCATCAATCAGAATCTGCTTCATATCTTCCCAGGTCTTGATGGTGGGCAGAACTGGCACTACTACCTCTTGGAAGGTCAGGTGCAGACAGGTTGGAATGTATTCCTTCTTAACCTCATCAGAGGCTCTTTGCATGGCTCTTTTGTAAATGGTCAGGAACACTGCAATGGTGGAGGTTTTTGGGTCAAAGACTTGTTTAAAGGTAGGTTTGAAATGTGCTTCTGGAGTTGGACCACCATTATTGCTATTGAGTACATTTATGCGCGGGGAAAATCTGCTTTAGATTTGGAGGAGGGCTGTCTGGCCCACAGTTGACAAACACTTTCTTTGAGAGTAGTCAAGGTCTCAGCAGTGCGGGCATCCATACTATTAGCTAAGGTGGTCTGTTGTTCAGTAACATCTAAGCGCTGACCATGTGTGGTTACTACTTTGAAGAGCTCAGCCAATCAAGAAGTGAGGGAAGGCCTCACAGAGAGGCAAGGGGCAAACCTGTTATTTACCAAGTCAATTAACTCACTCATTTCTTGAATGTTCTTGTCAATACTGGAGTGATCCTGTTTCAGATAGTCCACTTCATTGGCTAGAGAAATCAACTCTCTAGCACATTGGAATTGGGGGCTTCCTGTTAGTTCAGGGCAGCAACTATCTCTGCTAACAAACCTCAACTAGGCTAGCGGCAGTTGCCACAATCTCACACAGAGCGGCAACTTCCTGCTGGAGCTTGGCTACCTGAGTTGTCAAGGCCAGCATCTGAGAGTCTGGCTGTGATGGTTCTGCTGGGTGTTCCTGACTGCAAGTGGATGCACAAAGCTCTTTAATTGTGTCTCATATTTTATGTTCCCTATCCATCAGATCATCAGATGGGGGAGAAGGAGGAACATCTGGCTTGGGCGTAGACAACTCATTCACTTGAGTTTAGAGCTTGGCAATGGCGGCAGCTGTAGTAGCCCTTTCTTGATCAGACTCTTCATTAAGTTTGTGGAGGCCCATAGCAGCAAGGTCTGTTACTTGTTGCATTTGTTCAAAGGAGTAGGTGCTAAACACATTGAGTTGCCCATAAGTTGTTTGAAATCAGAGAGATAAGCATTCAGGGTGGAGTCTACTTGAGTTTTCCAAGGCTGTTCCAACTGGTGAAACTCATGTAGACGCTCCCTGAAGTACTTGGGAATGAACTGGCGCATTTTCTCTATGGAAGTGACCAAATAAGCCTGAGAGGTAATAAAGTTGTGTTGGTTATCAGATACCAAGGAGAACAGGGAATGAATCCACTGCTGGTAAGCAGCAAACTGATCCCAATTATTAGTAACGGTGGCTTAAAGAGACAAAATCTCTTGGAAATGAAGCCCTAATACCATTTGGTGGTTGGATAAGGCAGGCTGCACAAAGGATGACAGTAGATGTTCGCAAAGCCAGCTGCTTAGAGGAGACGTTGTGAAAATTGCGGAGCCACAATCAACTTGTAGTATTCTGCATTATTGAACTGTAATTGAAGGCAAAAGATGGCCCCTTCACAGGCTATCCCAAGGGCTACCACCATGACTTGTTCTAAGTCAGGGGTACCCATGGGGTAGGCCACTAGACAGGGACCATTTCTAAGGTTCAATACAGTGGGGACAATAGGTGGGTCTGAGATGTCCTCTTTGATAGGAGGGCTGGTAATTTCAGGTGAGGTTGACTCCCAAATAGGCGGAGGCGAGGGACCTGCAAACGTAGATGCAAAAGGGATAATTGAGGGCTTACAGCCCCTGTAGTGAGCACCATTTTTGTTGTATTCTGAGGCGCAGCACAGACACACAACAGGAAATCCTAACCTTAGGATTAAATCTGTACTAAGTCTCAGTTAGATGACAGGAAAGGCTATGTGTTTACCTTGTAGCCTTGAATAAATAATCTCTACTAGTTGTGGCTAGTGAGAGGCGCCAAAGTACTTGGAAACACAAAGACAAAAATGTGAATAGAACTTAATTTTTATTGGTGAAAGCAAAATGTAATATATACTGTATAGCTTTACCACAAAACAGTACATGGACTGTAGGATCACTTGCCACTAGTATTAGTGGGGTAAGCAAGCTGCAAAGAATCATGAAACTAAACAATTGAATTTCCAAGTTTGGATACAGACTCATTTTGAGGGGCAAAGGCAAAAGTGAGATATTTGTCCTCAAAATAACCCATCAAAGTAAATAACAAAATAGTGTGAATAGCACATTCATGGCACCATCTCAAAGTCATTGCCACAGCCCTTGGATCTAATGTTTAATACACTTTCTTTACCAATAAATTATTTTCTTCCAAATATTTGATTTTAACTTTATTTTTAGCTTATAGATGTTAATATAGAGTCAAAATTTAATACAAAAATATCACCATTTTGGGATATGTTGACTTTGGAGCTTTGCGCAATATAGTCAGTCTTAGCTGACCCAACATTTTTATTTTAGATTTAGAATCCTTGGATGATTTTGAGTCTAGCCATATGTTTTTTATAGTTTTTGAAATGTTTTTGGACTTTTATTGATTTTTAAGGTATCTGGTGCAGTTTAGCCAGAAATTTGAGATAGGGTTTCTAGATGCATCTTTCTAGATGGCGTTCCCCACCATGTAAAACAAGAGAGTTAACTGTTTAATGAATATACCACTTAATACAGTATAGTGGTGCTTGGGAGATTACTTTACAAATGTGGATACTAATAATAAGTAAATAATATAAATAATGAAAAAATATAAGCAGTGATGTCATTTTCTTAATAAAATTGTTTTTAGTCAAAAAGTGCCAACTTGGCCACTTTTATTTAGAGAGTCAGTTGCTGGTTGTCTTAATTGCTTTTATTAAATTTATTTATAAATTACCTCTTAATTTGGTCTTTGAACAAACAGAATTATTAAATGGATTTGACTTCCAGTTTTTAATTTTGATTTTTGGTTTTTGTCAGGAATCCAGTCATAGGATGATGCATTGGGCAGCTCAGGATGTGGTACAGCCAAGCTGGCGGGTAAGGCCCACCATGGAATGGGTGCTAACTTGATAATGTAAGATATAGATTGCCCAAGCAAGGACCAGGGTCCGGAGTTGGGGACCATGGAATCCATCAATCCTGTCAAAGTAATGTAGAGTACTCCAAACAGTTGGGTAGAGGTGGTCTTGGCTGCAGCAGTAGGTTCCATAGGCAACCTCCAGAATTAACTCATACAGAATGGAACATCCTCCATGTTGACAATTGTCAAAAATATTTATCTTATTTTCAATATTAAAGATTATTTTTCTTGATTAAATAATTGACACTAATAATAGAAGCAATGTTTGATTTTTATTTTGAGCTTTTAATTGAAACTATAAAAGATAAAGCAATTTTTTTTTTGAAATTATCAACATGGAGGATGTTCTGTTCTGTATGAGTTAATTCTGGAGGTTGCCGTTCCATAGGGCGGTCCAGTCTAGGGGTTACGGGTGGGGTCATGGGAACAAAATATGCAGGCAGGTAATTGTACTTGTCTTTGAACAATCTGGGTGGCCTAACGTACCACTTTTGTCAGGAATAACAATTTGGATGCTCCTAAATCTCAAAATACAGAACCAGAGTCAAACCCTGGACAAAACTCTTTGCAGACTGCCAGGCTCATAGTTGCTACCAGCCCGCCAGGACCCAAACCCTTAGCTGTCCTGCAGGATTCTGCAAGCAAACCGCTAGTGCAAGATGCTGAGAATTTCCCCAAGGTGCCAACGCCTGACACCGGCGGTTTGCCTGGTGAAATAGACAAACCTCCCCTCAGGAATTATTCCAAACTCTCCCAAAGTCTCAAGGAACGCACTGAACCCAAAGAGGCACCCAACATTTGAATCAATAAACAGAAGGATTTAAAGTCTTCTCACCCCAAAGCGGCCAGTGGTAGACTGCCAGTGCTGAGCGCCACAATGCCATCTTAGACACCCAATGCCAACCCGCCCAAGTCCAGAAACTCTGACCAAGAAGTGAAGCCTAGCAGTGAGAGATAAATATTAGCCAGGCCAAGACCAAAACTCCATTGTCATTTTTAAATAAAGGTTATGAGATATTGGTTTCCCCAATTCTTGCTGTATTTTATCCTTGTAATCTGCCAGTTCACTTGAAGATCATCTGGTCCACCTGCCAACCCCCCAGCTACGTACCGCCCACCAGGTGCTCCTTTTGGTCCCTTCCACTTCACAGAGTATCCCCTAAAGCCCAAGTACAGAGACTATACCGCCAACAACCTACTAGCCCGGGACCCCTTGGCCAGAATCACTGAGAGAACCAGATACAACCAAGAAGGCCCTTGGTACATTACCAAACCTGGCCTGTTCAGAGATAAGTGCAACTTCCTCCCTGCCTACCAAATAGACATGGAGCCACCTGTCACCTCCAAGCCAATGCCTGCCTCTGCTGCTGAACTCCCACTAGACCATACCAACAAGCTTTTTGGAATTGTATATATAACTCTCACGGGAGTAATAGATACTATTGTTCCTGCCGCTGGTATGTGGTTGTGGTTAGGCAAGTCAATGTCCTACCTCATTAAGTTAGCACCAATTCTTTGGTGGGCCCTGCCCACCCAGTCCGCAATCTGCCAGTTCCCAGATGCTAGCAAGCCGGCCAGTCAGGGTTGGTTCCCTGACATTATGACAATCTATTTTAACACTGGTACCCTGAGCCCCAAGATGTTGATTTTTCTTGGGGCATCTTGTATGTTTTTTGTAATGATAATCACTTATTACACATTTATGATGACCAAGAACCTGATTGCTTCTGTGTAGAAGAACACCAATGTGACCCCAGATGACCCCAAGAACTCTGACCCCACTGCCAAACCCGTCAAAGGATTCTCCTCTCAGGTCCAGAATGTGATAGTCAACCAATCCCTCTCCAAAGTGGAGATGCCTCAGATGGGAAAACTCACTCTCAAAGAGGCCCGCCTTGCCATGCCAGTTGTTGTGAATAAAAGCATTCACCATGTTTCAATTTCTCCTTTGTTGGGCCATTTTGAAGACAAATCTCTTGCTTTTGCTTTCAACTCTCAAAATGAACTAGCTTCTGCTTCAGGAAATATGATTGTTCAGTTTCCTGACTCTACGCAACTCACTTGCCCCACTCATGCTTGTGGCAAGTGATCTTACTGTCCTGGTAGTGTTTTGTGGTATTCTCAACCACTATATATTCCATTTCCATATTTATAATAAAATTAAGTTCTATTCACATTTTTGTCTTTGTGTCTTCTGTACTTCTGCGCCTCTCTCTAGCCACGCCTAGTAGAGATTATTCATCCAGGGCTGCAAGGTAAATGCTATTGCCTTCCCTGTCATCTAACCAAGACTTAGTACAAATCCAATCCTAAGGTTAGGATTCCCCGCTGTGTGTCTGTGCCGCGCCTCAGAACACAACAAAAAATGGTGCTCACTACAGGGGCTGTAAGCCCCTCAATTATCCCTTTTGCATCTACGTTTGCAGGTCCCTTGCCTCTGCCTATTTGGGAGTCAACCTCACCTGAAATTACCAGCCCTCCTATTGAGGAAAACATCACCAACCCACCTATTGTCCCTACTGTACTGAACCTTGGGAATGGTCCCCGCTTAGTTGCTTACCCCATGGGTATCCCTGACTTGGAACAAGTCATGGCGGTAGCCCTTGGGATAGCTCGGGATGGGGCCATCCCTTGCCTTCAACTACAGTTTAGCCGTGCCAAATATTATGAGTTAATTGCTGCCCCTCAGTTTCCACAACATCTCCTCTCAGCAGCTGGCTCCGCTGATCACCTGCTGTCATCCTTTGTACAGCCCGCCTTGGCCCATTACCAGATGGTGTTGGGACTCCACGTCCAAGAAATCTTGTCTCTACAAGCAGCTTTTACCCATCATTGGGACCAGTTTGCTGCCTACTAACAGTGGATCCATTCCCTGTTTTCCCTGATATCTGATAATCAGCGTGATTTGGTCACCTCTCAAACACGTCTAGTCAATTCCATCAAGAAAATGCGCAAGTCCATCCCTGAGTACGTTAGGGAGCAACTACATGAGTTTCACCAGTTAGAACAACCCTGGCAAACTCAAGTAGACTCTACCCTAAACACTTATCTCACCAACTTTGAACACCTAGTGCAGCAGCTCAATGCATTCAGTGTCTATTCCTTTGAGCAACTGCAGCAGGTAGCTGACCTGGCCGCCCAAGGTCTAAATGAGCTCAGTGCAGAATTCAATCAAGAGAGAGCTACCACTGCCGCAGCTATTGCCAAACTTCAGAGTCAGGTGAATGAGCTGTCCTCTCCCAAACCTGATGTTCTGCCTTCTCCTCCTGCTGATGATCTGGTGGACAGAGAGCAGAAAATCTGGGAAGCCATCCGGGAAACACGTGCTTCCACTTGTAGCCAAGGACGTCCTACTGAAATGCCTCAACCTGATCCCCAGGTTCTTGCGCTGACTGCTCAGGTTGCCGAACTACAGCAAGAAGTTGCTGCTTTACGTGAGGTAGTAACAGCTGCAGCTAGTCCACTCGGGGTTAACAAGGAGGATGGCTGTTGTCCTGGATTGGCAGGGGCTCCTCAAATCCACTGTGCCAAAGAGTTGATTGCCCTAGCTAATGAGGTGGATCATTTAAAACATGACCAGACTGAGTTGGACAGGGACGTACAGGAGATGAGTGAGTTGATTGATTTGGTAAACAACAGATTTGCCCCTTGCCTATCAGTGGGGCCATCCCTTACTTTGTGACTGGCTGAGCTCTCCATGGTTGTCACTACCCAGGGACAACACCTAGATGTTACTGAACAACAGACCGCCCTAGCCAACACTACGGGTGCCAGAACCACCAAGGCTCTGACAACCCTTGAAGAAAGTGTTTGACAACTGTGGGCTAGACAACCACCCTCTAAATCTGAAGCTGAGTTCTCCCCGCGCATAAATGTACTCAATAGCAACAATGGTGGTCAACTCCCAAGACACACTTCAAGCCTACTTTTAAGCAAGTCTTTGATCCTAAAACCTTGACTATTGCAGCCTTCTTAACTATTTACAAGACTGCTATGAGACAAGCATCAGATGAAGTTAAGAAAGAACATATTTTGACTTGCCTACACCCGACCTGTCAAGAGGAAGTCATACCAGAGCTGCCCTTCATTATGACCTGGGAGGACATGAAACAGCTCCTGATTGACAAGTTTGGTGGTGATCTTAGCCTGGAGGTGAAAAGGATGCTTTCATGCACATATCCTTCAAGCCCAAAGAGACATTAGCTAAATTTGCAGACAGATTTTACATGGAGGGACAACAGTTAATAACAAGCAGACAATTGACAGCGCATGAAGCATATATGGTCTGCGCCCAGGCCCTCAAGGTGAATCAACTCCTATGCCTTCATTTCAAGGCCCACAAGGCTATGCTGTCCTCCATAAAAAATTATAAAGACGCTACTCCAAGATATGCATCTTATCCATTCTGGGGCAGTCCTTTGGGAAAGTTGTGCTGCTTTTAACTCTGGCTCCTCTTCTTGCGGTCCTTGTATCCTCACTATGAACTCCCAAAATCTTCCTTGACGTAAAGGTTGCCACAACTGTGGTCAGATAGGCCACCACTCTTGTGTCTGTACCAAACCGCGGGTTGAAGGAGCTGACCCCAAGGATCAGTTGGGAAAAGAACAGTCAACCTAGAGGCGGAGATGCTCTCAGTTGACAATTCTTCCCAGTCTCCTCCTACACCTCCACCTGCTACTGACGCTGAGCCTGCTGATGATGAAGCTCCTTCTATCCTCCTCCTGTTCCATGACATTTCTGATGATTCTGATGTGAATGAATCTGATGTTGAAGACCATGATGCATATGGGTATTCTAATCTTGACGTCCCTGAGACTATTGCAGTTCCCTACAAGCTACAATCTGGGAAGACTACAACTACCACCAACCCTTTGTCTGAAGCCAAAGCAGTTGTCTCCCGCCCCTATCTTACTCAGGCAAAATGGTCCCCTGTATTAGTGAAATCATCAGATGAAGCCGCTGAAGTTGCAGACGCTGTTTTCAAGAATGTATCTGTCTCACTCCCTCTCCAAACCATATATAAGGAGTTTCCGGGACCACAATGCATGATTGAGAAATGGGACAAGGAACTAGCTGAAGCACAGGATATCTTGGCTGTTCTGCCACCCTTTGGACGCACCACCACCCAAGTAGAGATATCTATCCAAAAGGTCAAGATTAAAGCCGTCCTGGACACTGGTTCTCTGTTCAAAGTTGTTTCTTCTAAACTGGTGAAGAAACTTAAGCTGGCCCCCAACCTCAACTACCATCAATCCTATGGCACCCTGGTCCTCCATGACTTGCGCCATTGGCGCGTACTCTGCCTTGCCAATGCAATTCAGTAAACTCCTGTTGGCTGCGCCGGCTGTTGTTCTAGAAAATGAGAGCTATGACCTTTTGGTTGGTACCCAGTTCCTTTGGGAATATAATGGGATCATCAATCTAAAGGATGGTTATCTTTCTATCCTAGGGTACAAAGTTCCCCTGATCTTTGAAAAGCCAATCAAAGTTCTGGTAAACGTTTGAAGACATGTACTCTGGAGTACCCCACTGGGGTTTTCTCCCTATAATATTGAACCCATTCCACCAAAATGAAGTGTCCTCTTATGGCTTGTCCTGCAACTGAGGGAATCCCTCTCATGGCCACGTCTGCTATCACCATCCCTCTAGGCTCTCAGGCTATCATAGACTCCCAGATATCATATGAACTACCTGAACAGACTTTCTTAGAGCTGTACTCCCCTCCTTTGCTGGGGCGTAACAAGCCTTACCTTTGTCCCGGAATTCTAGATGTTTCCCACAAGGATCCCGTTCAATTACTAGTTGCCAACCTTACTGCGCTTCCTATGACAGTATCCAGAGGACAGGTTGTTGGTTATGGAAAGTTGTTAAATGCTCCCAACGTCTTGTCTCTTCACCCTTTTGGAACGTTTCAAGACTTTAACCTACCCAAAGACAAGCCTCAAGTCCTATCTCTGTTCACTGCCCAAGACTTCCCTTAGTTGTCCCCGGTTCAACAGAAAGAGGTGCTTGATTTACTAGACTAGTTCTCAGGCATCTTTGCTAAAGATATTACTGATTATGGGCTAGCCAAAGGTGTGATTCATCAGATTGACAAAGGAGATGCTCTCCCCTTTTGTGCCAAGCCATACTGCCGCAGCTGAGTGGAAGATGCACAGGTTTCTAAGGAGCTCAAACAGCTGCTAAATGCTGGACTGCTAGCTCCCTCTCAAAGTCCCTGGGCTTCCCCTCTGCTCATCTCAAAGGAAAAGGATAGAGGACACCAGATTGTGATGGACTATTGAAGGTTGAATTCTCTAACCAAGAAAGATTCCTATCCCTTACCGTGCATTGATGACGCTCTTCAACGTCTTGGAGGTTCTAGGTTTTTCTCTGCCATGGACTTGGCGTCTGGCTACTGGCAGGTGACCTCTCAACTGAAGACCGTCAGAAAGCTGCGCTCATCACATCAGAAGGATTGTTTGAACCTACCTGCATGCCACAAGGGCTCTGTAATGCCCCAGCAACTTTTCAGAGGGCCATGGGCTCCATCCTGCGCAATTTGAAGTTGTTGTGTGTCTTGGTCTATCTAGATGATATAACAGTCTTCACCGCAACTTTCACAGATCACCTAGCCCATCTTAAAGAGGTGTTCATAAAGATTCAAGAGGCTGGCCTTAAGCTGAAATCATCTAAGTGTGCTTTCTTCAATAAACGCCTTGAATTCTTGGGTCATGAGGTGACCCAGACAGGGATTTGTCCCATGACCAAGAAAGTTGAGGCCATTGAAAAAATGCTTCCACCCACCAACCTGCAAGAGGTACAAGTCTTTCTGGGTATGATGGGCTACTACAGGCAGTTCATCCCTGACTTTGCCAATACTAGTGAAGCTCTAGTCCAGCTGTTACGTAATGTCCCTTTTGAATGGACCGCCAGTCAGCAGCAAGCCTTTGAGACCCTTAAGCAAAAACTCAAAGACGCACCCATTTTAGTGTACCCTGATTACAATAAGGAATTCATCTTGTATACTGATGCTAGTGACCTTGCTATTAGGGCTATCTTGGCTCAGCTCCACAATGAAGGTGTGGACCACCCTGTAGCCTATACTCCCTGTGTGCTGAATAAGCATGAAAATAATTATAGTGTTACAGAGAAGGAGTGCCTTGCTGTGCTGCATGCAGTCAAACAATTCCGCCACTACATGTATGGTACCCATTTCACTGTTGTCACTGACCACGCTTTGCTCAAATGGTTACAACAACTTAAGGAGCCTGAAGGACGCTTATCAGATGGGCTCTCTGCCTGCAAGGTTATGACTTCACTGTGCTCCATTGCCCCGGGATTCAACATCAGAACGCTGATGAGTTGTCCCAAATGCCCATCCTTGCCCTACATCCTTCTGAGGCAGACCGCCTCTACAAGCTAATTGGCTACCCTTCTTCCTGGAAAAGTGAGACAGAAGAGATTTGACTTGCCCTATCCAAATTGTCTGAAGACACCCTCATATGTGATAACCAACTCTTCAAGAAGGTGCGGGGTCAATACCTGCCATACGTGCGCCCCAGTCTTTGCCTCTCCTTAGTGTCTCAAGCTCATAAAGAAACTAGCCATGGAGGCATTACCAAGACCTTTGACTGGCTTCAGAAGAATTACTTCTGGGAGAATCTTTGCCTGTCAATCCCAGATGTCATAGCTAGTTGCCATGACTGCCAACTTCAGAGGCCCTGAGCTGCTTCTCACAAGTTCAAATTGGTTCCCCCTCAACACACATTTCATACTGTCAGCATTGATGCTGTAGGTCCTCTCCCCCGCTCACGCTCTGGATGCTGTTTTATCCTGATTGCCATTGACCACTTCAGCAAGTGGGTAGAAGCTTGCCCTACTAAAGACATCACTGCTAAGACTACTACTGCCTTCCTGCTGCAGGATGTTTTCTACCGCCATGGCTGTCCTCAAGTGCTGTTATCAGACAACAGAACCAACTTCAATACCAAACTTTTAACCTCTGTTGTTGAAGCTCTAGGAACTCACCAGTCTTTCTCTGCCCCCTATAATCCTTCCACTAATGGGGCAGTTGAGCGTGCCAACTTGAAACTGGTTTCTATCATGAGGAAGCTTACCTACTCTGACGCTGCCAATTGGGATCTATACTTACCTGCTGCACTCTTTGCCTATTGTCTGAGCAAGCATTGGGTCACAGGGTACTCCTCCTTTGCCATGTTGTATGGGCGTGAAGCCACCACTCCGTTGCTTGGGGGTTCCCCTACTCTCCTCTGATAAGGCTATGAACCCTGACAACCACATCAAAGACCTAGTCAATTGCATCATTGATATACAAGCCACTGCCTACACTTCTGCATATAAGACTAAGATGCATGAGCTCTCTCCTGACAATGCAGGGCGCTGCCCCTTGCCTGAGTTTGCTGTTGATGACCATGTCCTATACTATCAACACTGTGTGGGTGGGCGCGCGCGCACAAATTGGACTCCCTGTGGATTGGTCCTTTAGAGGTGACTTTCAAACGAGGATCTGAATACACTGCAAAGCTCCTCTCCAGTGGTCGCCCTTTTGCTTGTGTACACGCCAAGTTCCTCTGCAAGTATCACCCCCCAAAGGCCAATCTAGAGGGGGGCAATGTTGTAAATAACGGCATTCACCATGTTTCAATTTTGCCTTTGTTGGGCCATTTTGAAGACAAATCTCTTGCTTTTGCTTTTGACTCTCAAAATGAACTGGCTTCTGCTTCAGGAAATATGATTGTTCAGTTTCCTGACTCTGCGCAACTCACTCGCCCCACTCATGCTTGTGGCAAGTGATCCTACTGTCCTAAGTATTTTGTGGTATTCTCAACCACTATATATTCCATTTCCATATTCACCAATAAAATTAAGTTCTATTCACACTTTTGTCTTTGTATCTTCTGTACTTCCGCGCCTCTCTCTAGCCACACCTAGTAGAGATTATTCATCCAGGGCTACAAGGTAAACACTATTGCCTTCCCTGTCATCTAACCAAGACTTACTACAAATCCAATCCTAAGGTTAGGATTCCCTGTTGTGTGTCTGTGCCGTGCCTCAGAACACGATAGCTTCCCTTGCCATTCTAACCAAGACTTAGTACAAATCAAATCCTAAGGTTAGGATTCCCTGTTGTGACTCTGTGCCACGCCTCAGATCATAGCACTCTGGCTGCTCTTGCACCATAATCAGCTTTCCTACATCATGATCTTCAAGTTCTTTAGCTTATTCTGCACCATGATCAGATAATCCTTGTCATGGCCCATATCAGAGTCTGGATGGACTCCCACAGGGGAGGCAATCTGGGCCTGGAAGGCCAAGTACACAATAGGCGCAATTATGACCAGATAGTTGATTGCAGTAGCTAGATAACAACAACTCCCAGTATGGGGCCAACCTGATTGTCTAGCCCCAATAATGTGATATAGACAAAACCCAACTTACTGAAGTCCTAAGAAGAAGGCACAGTTGGCAGGGGGAAGCAGGAGGAATCTCCAGCATGGAGGGCAAAATGATCACTCTTGGTGGCCAGAAGGGAGCAGATATGTGGGTGGCAAAGTGTAGTGGAGTTATGAATAAATGCAAACAGAATAGTTATATTGATGCAAAAGTAGATAGTTCTTGCAAGAAAAATATGAATCCTGAGCATAAAATTGTTTAATTTGAAGATGTCAGCAGTGAGAGCAGATGCTAGTGTTCCCAGCTATATCCTGATGGGAAATTACAATTGGACTTACTGGAAGCTCCTTATTGGTTGTCAATGGATTATTCTTGAGTTGGGTCTCATTGGTGACTCCTGATTTGTCAGTTAGATGGATCCTTTCATTATTCTTGCCCTGGGGAAGCTGGCAGGAGAATTTTGGACCATTTGGCAACCCAAGTCCCCAATTCTGGGTTTCAGAGGGTGTGGGCCAATTAAAATCTTTTCCACTTGGCTTTGGGACGGTTTTCAATTGTCCCCAGGCTTGGAGTTGACCAGGGTTTGATTTTCACTTGGAATTTAAGTTTCATTTGGGTTAATCTGTGTGATTGTCAATGTGATTATCTGGTTGGGTATTGCTCCATTGCAGGTGTTGAACCTATGCAACATAGGGTTTTGTATCACCAATTCTGGGCCCTGACAATCCTGTATCATGATCTTCAAGTCCTTAAGCTTATCCTCACTAGAAACCACCTTAGTTCCACCTGCACAATGAACCCTTTTGGTTCCAATTTTCAACATAAACCAACAGTTCCTCAACTAGTCTTTACTGTGATCATACAGTCCTTCTTACTAGTCTTTTCTGCTGATCCCATGAACCACATTGGTTCTTTATCTCAGTCCCTGTTACCAGAAACTGTAGACCCAGGCATGATCTACATTGAACTGGCGTTTGACTGGGCCCTTGCAAGTGACAATCCACTTAGGCCATCCAACTATAGATCAATTAAATCTATGCCGTTGTTTTTACTCGCCTAGGTGATTAAGTCAGGGCTTTCAGTTGCAAATTAATCAGCTTTACTTCCCAGAGGCCTGATCACACTTAGTTCTGCAGCTGCTTCCCAAAGCAACTGTCTTGGTGACACCTCTGAGAAAATCTATGACCTACAATGCTCACTTTGGTTTCTCCCCAAAAGCTCCCATAGGGACATAAACAAGGACACCCTACTGGTCTGTTAGGTAGGATTCTTGCTCACAGACCTCCTGTAAGTGTATCAGGGTACATAGAGCCCTCAAAGCTCTTCCCCTCCCTGGAAGCCCGTGCTACCTGCCAGGGGTCCAAAACTTACAGCCCTGATAGGCAAGTCCCCTACCATGCTGACATACACTTCTATCCTGGAAGCCCACGTTACCTGCCAGGGTCTAAATATCCACCATCCTGATCAGCACACGCTACTCATCAGACTGGACCACTCCCCACCCCAAGCAGCTTAAGTTCCCTGCTGAGCTATCTCATTCCTCTCCCCTAGCAGCCAAAGTTCCCTACTGGGTGAGGACCTCTAGCCCACAGCAGCCAATATCTCCTTCTGGGTGGGGATAACATTTACCTCTAGTAGTCTTTTTCACCTACTAGCCAGGCTTTACCTTCCTTAGTAGTCATTATTCCCTACTAGGCTTCTACCTGCATCAAACAACCAAACTTTTACTTGTTCAACGTTAGCCCCACCTCCAAACCACCAAATATAAGGACTGTCACACTCCCTCTATACTTTTGGGACATTCAGTGATTTCAACTTGCCCAAAGAAGACCCTCAAGTACTCTCCCTGTTTTTAGTTGCTGATTTTCTGCAGCTATTGCCCATCCAGCAGAAAGATGTACTAGAACTACTTGATCAGTTCCACAATATCTTTGCTTCTGGACCTAATGACTTTGGCCTATCAAAAGGGTTCATTCACCATATTGATACAGGTGATGCTCCGCCTTTCTGCACTAAACCCTATTGTTGTCGAAGGGGAGAAGATACCCAGGTTTCCAAGGAGCTCAAGCAACTCTTAGATGCTGGTCCCCTGGCTCCTTCTCAAAGCCCTTGGGCCTCCCCCTTATTGATCCTAATTAAAAATGATGGAGTTCATTGTATTGTTATTTACTAACAACACTTAAATTCTCTCATCAAAAAGGACTTGTACCCACTGCCCTTTACTGATGACGCCCTTAGGCAATTACAAGGCTCAAAGTTCTTCTCTGCCATGGAATTAGCATCTGGATACTTGTAGGTTGAATTGTCCCCCAAAGATTGAGAGAAAGCTGCCAACACCACTTTTGAAGGCCTTTATGAATCCACACAAATGCCCCAAGGACTCTGCAATGCTCTGGCTACGTTTCAAAGAGCTATGGACTCTATTCTACAAGACCTGAAGCTCTCATATGTCCTTGTATATCTTGAAAATATCACTGTGTTTAGCTCCACCTTTACCAACCATTTAGATTGTCTCAAGGCTATCTTCATCAATGATTTGAGAAGCTGGCTTAATCTCAAGCCCTCAAAGTGCTCCTTCTTTAAAAAGCAACTCAAATTCTTGGGCTATGAGGTCACCAAAACTGTAATACACCCCATGAATAATAAGGTAGAAGCCATTGGCAAGATGGTGCTTACCACAAACATACGGGAGGTCCAATTATTTCTCAGTATGATGGGGTATTACTGACAGCTCATCCCTGATTTTGCTGAATTGAGTAAACCCCTTGTCCAACTCCTCCAAAATGTGCCCTTTGAATGGACTGACAGCCAACAGCAATCTTTTGAAGCTCTGAAGACCAAACTCAAATAGGCACCCATCCTAGTCTACCCTGATTTTAATAAGGAGTTCATCCTATACACTGACGCCAGTGGGGTAGCTGTAGGTAAAATCTTAGCCCAGCTCAATGATAAAGGTGTAGTCTGACCTGTAGCCTATTCATCTTGTGTTCTCAAAAAGCATGAGAAGAATTATAGTGTCACTGAAAAGGAATGCCTGGCAGTCCTACATGCTGTGAAACAGTTTTGGCATTACATCTACAGCACCCACTTTATTTTAGTCACTGATCACTTGTCCCTCAAATGGTTGTAGCAACTATAGGAGCCTGAAGATTAACTGGCTTGTTGGCCCCTGCACTTACAAGGGTATGATTTCACGGTGGTACACCACCCTGGAGCCCAACATCAGAATGCTGATGGATTGTCAAGAATGCCTATACTGGCTATCCACCCTGCTGACTTTGATTGCCTGTATGAACTAATAGGGTATCCTGACACTTAGGCTACTGAAACCAAAGAAATAAGACTGGCCCTTCAATCCCTATCAAAGGGTACTATCATTTGAGATAAAAATTGTTCAGGAAAGTCAACAACACCTATCTGCCCTATGTCCACCCCAGTATGAGGGTAGTCATTGTTCTTCAAGCCCATATTGACAATGGATGTTGTGAATGCCGCCATTCACTATGTTTCAATTTTGCCTTTGATGGGTTATTTTGAGGACAAATCTATCTCGTTTGCTTTTGCCCTTTGAAATGAGTCTGGCTCCAAATTGGGAAATTCAATTGTTCAGTTTCCAATGCTGCACAACTCACTTGCCCCACTAATACTAGTGGCAAGTGATCCTACAGTCCATGTACTGTTTTGTGGTAAAGCTATACAGTATATATTACATTTCACTTTTGCCAATAAAAATTAAGTTCTATTTAATTTTTTTTCTTTTTGTCTTCACATACTTTGGCGCCTCTCTAGCCACAACTAGTAGAGATTATTTTTCCAGGGCTGCAAGGTAAACACATAGCCTTTCCTGTCATCTAACTGAGACTTAGTACAGATTTAATCCTAAGGTTAGGGTTACCTGTTGTGTATCTGTCTGCACCTCAGTTCACAACAAAAATGGTGCTCACTACAGGGACTGTAAGCCCCTTGGTTACTTCCTTTGCAACCACATTTTCAGGTCCTTTTCCTCTGCCTATAAAAGAACCAACTTCACCTGAATCTACCTTTCCTCCTATTGAGGAAGACATTGCAGACCCACCTATTGTCCCTACTCTACTGAATCTTGGGAAGGATTCCTGCCTAGTGGCCTATCCTTTTGGTACCCCTGACTTGGATCAAGTCATGGCAGTAGGCCTGGGGTCAGCCCGTGATGGGGCCATCCCTTGCCTCCAGCAACAGTTCATGTAAGCAGAATACTATAAATTAATTGTGGCTCCACAATTTCCACAATATCTCCTCTCTGTGGCTGGCTCTGCTGAGCACATATTGTTTTCCTTTTTACAACCCGCCTTAGCCCACCATCAAATGGTACCAGGGCTCCACATTCAGGAGATTTTGTCCTTCCAAGCAGCTGTCAAAAACCACTGGGATCAATTTGCTGCCTATCAACAATGAATCCACTCCCTGTTTTCCTTGGTTTCATACAATCAGCGTGACTCTGTCACTTCTCAAGCCCGCTTGGTCAATTTCATTGAGCAAATGCGCCAGTTCATCCCTGAATATGTCAGGAAGCATCTACATGAGTTCTACCATCTATAACAACCCTGGAAAACCCAAGTAGATTCCACCCTGAACGCCTACCTTACCAATTTTAAACAACTTGTACAACAGCTCAATGAGTTCAGTGCTTACTCCTTTGACCAACTACATCAAGTGGTAGACCTTGCTGCTAAGGATCTCCACAAGCTTATTGAAGGATTTGACCAGGAAAGGATTGTCACTGCCGCTGTCATTGCCAAACTCCAGATTCAAGTGAATGAATTGTCTACATCCAAGCCAGATGCCCCGCTTTCCCCTCCATTTGATGATTTTTATGAAGAGAGAACAGAGGCTATGGGATGTCATTTGAGAACTGAGAGCAACCACTTGAAGTCAAGGTTGCCCTGCCAAAGTACCTCAGACAGATCCCCAAGTGCTTGCTTTAACAGCTCAAGTTACAGATTTACAGCAAGAGGTTACTGCATTACACAGCATGATGGCAACTGTTACTAGCTCAACTGGGGTTGTCAATGAAGATGGCTGTTGCCCTGGCTTGTCAGGAGCTCCCTGCATTCACTGTGCTAGAGAGTTGATAGCTCTAGCTAATGAGGTGAAACACTTGAAATAAGACCACTCTGAACTTGATAAAGACGTTTAAGAAATGAGTGAGTTAATTGATTTGGTGAATGACATGTTTTCTCCTTGCCTTTCAGTGGGTCTATCTCTTACCACCTGACTGGCTGAACTTTCCACAGTAGTAACAACACAGGGTCAGTGCCTAGACGTTACTGAGCAACAAACCGCCTTAGCTAATAATATGGGTGCCCGCACTACTGAGACCTTGAATACTCTTGAGGAGAGTGTTTGTCAGTTGTGAGCCAGACAGCCCCCTCTGAGTATGAAGCAGAGTTCTCCCTGCGCATAAATGTATTCAATAGCAACAATGGTGGTCCTACTCCAGAATCACATTTTAAGCCTATCTTTAATCAAGTCTTTGACCCCAAAACCCTAACCATTGTAGCTTTCCTAACTATCTATGAAACTTCCATGAGGAGAGCCTTGGATGAGGATAAAAAGGAACACATTCTAACCTGTCTGCACTTGACCTGCCAGGAGGTAGTAGTGCCTGAGCTGCCCACCATCAAGACTTGAAAGGAAATGAAGCAGCTTCTGATTGAAAAATTTGGTGGTGACCTTAGTTTAGAAGTGAAGAAGGATGCCTTCATGCACATTGCCTTCAAACCAAAGGAGACCCCAGCTGAATTTGCAGATAGATTCTACTTGGAAGGACAACAACTGATCACAACCTGCCAGTTGACCGCACATGAAGCATATGCAGCTTGCTCTCAAGCCCTCAAGGTTAACCAGCTCCTGTGTCTTCACTTCAAAGCCCATAAAGCCATGCTTCCCTCCATGAAGAGCATAAAGACGTTGTTGCAGGATATACATCTTACCCACTCTGGAGCAGTTGTTTGGGAAAATTGTGCTGCCTTTAACTATGGTTTGTCTTCCTGTGGCCCACATATCCTCATCATGAACTCTCAAAATCCTCCTTGACACCAAGGTTGCCATAACTGTGATAAGATAGGTCACCATTCTTGAGTCTGCACTAACCCTTGGGTTGAAGGGGCTGATCCCAAGGAGCAGGCGGGAAAAGAGTAGTTGGCCTAGAGGCAGAGACACTCTTGGTTGACAATTCTTCCCTGTCTCCTTCAATTCCCCTCTATTGCTGACTCTGAGCCTGCTGAAAATGGGGCTTCTCCCATTCTGCTGTTATTCCACAACATCTCTGACAACTCTGATATAGATGATTCAGATGTGGAAGATCTTAACGCCTATGGGTATTCAGGTCTTTCCGTCCCTGAAACTATTGCAGTCCCTTATAAGTTACATTCTATGAAATCTATTACAACTGCCAAGCTGCTGCCTGAAGCCAAGAAGGTTGTCTCTTGCCATACCTTAATCAGGCTAAGAGGTCCCCTGTGTTTTTAGAATTATCCAAGGAAGCTGCTGAGGTTGCTGACACTGTATTCAAGAATGTTTCAGTCTTGCTTCCTTTCCAGACTGTCTATAAAGAGTTTCCAGGCTTTAGATGCATGGTTAAAAAATGGGACAAAGATCTAGTAGTAGCCCAGGACATTCTGGCCGTACTCCCTTCATTTGGTTGTACTACCACCCGTGTGGAAATATCCATCCAAAAGGTGAAAATCAAGGCCTTATTAGACACAGGGTCTCTTGTTAATTTTGTCTCCTCAAAGCTTGCCAAGAAGCTCAAACTTGCCCCAAACCTTAATTACCACCAGTTGAATGACACAGCTGGACTATCCATGACTTGCACCATAGGCTTATTCTGCTCTTTCCATGCAGTTTGGCAAGCTACTCTTGGCCGCACCTGCTGTTGTCTTAGAGAATGAGAGTTATGACCTCCTAGTTGGTACTCAATTCCTTAGGGAATACAATGGGATCATCAACTTGAAGGATGATTACCTCTCCATCCTAGGGTACAAAGTCCCTTTGATCTTCAAAGATCCTTTTAAAGTCACAGGGAAGCGCCTCAAGATGTGTGCCTTAGAGTATCCCACTGGTGTTTTCACCCTAAAATATTGTACACATTCATCCAACATGAAGTGTCCTCCTATGGCTTGCCCTTTATTTTAAGGTTTCACTCTTGGCATCTTCCTTTGTAACCGTTTCCCCTGGGTCTCAAGCTATCCTAGACTCCCAAATATCATATGAGCTACCTGAGCGTACGTTTCTAGAGTTATACTTTCCTCCTTCACTAGGACAAAACAAACCCTACCTATGCCCGGGAATCTTGGATATCTCTTATAAAGACCCTGTTCAATTGCTAGTTGCCAACTTAACCACCCTCCCCATACATGTTTCTAAAGGGCAGGTTGTTGGCTATGGTAAGTTGTTGAGTGCTCCCAATGTCCTATTGTAACATCCTTTTGGCACGTTTCAGGATTTCAATTTACCTGAAGACAAGCCCCAAGTCATGTCCTTGTTCACTGCTCAAGACTTCCCATAACTATCCCCAGTACAACAGAAGGAGGTGCTTGATTTTCTTGATCAGTTTTCAGATATCTTTACTAAAGATAGCACTGACTATGGCCTAGCCAAAGGCGTCATTCACCAGATTGATACTGGTGATGCTCCCCCCTTCCGCGCTAAACCTTATTACCGCAGTCACATGGAAGACGCTCAAGTGTCTAAAGAGCTTAAGCAGCTATTAGACACTGGGCTATTAGCTCCTTCCCAAAGTCCATGGGCCTCCCCCTTGTTGATCCTCAAGAAGAAGGATGGAGGTCATTGTATTGTGATAGATTACCAACACTTGAATTCACTAACCAAAAAGGATTCCTACCCCTTACCACAAATTAATGATGCGCTCTGCCGCCTTGGAGGCTCTAAGTTCTTCTCAGCTATGGAATTAGCATCTGTTTAATGGCAAGTTGACCTCTCCCCTGAAGATAGGCAAAAATATGCTCTTATCATCTCAGAAGGACTTTTTGAGCCTACATGCATGCTGCAAGGGCTCTGCAATGCGCCAGTTACTTTCAACAAGCCATGGACTCCATCCTCTGCAACTTGAAACTGTCATGTGTCCTAGTATACTTAGATGATATAACAGTTTTCAGCGCTGCCTTTACCAACCACCTGGCTCACCTCAAGAAAGTGTTCATAAAGATTCAAGAGGCTGGCCTTAAGCTGAAATCATCTAAGTGTGCTTTCTTCAATAAACGCCTTGAATTCTTGGGTCATGAGGTGACCCAGACAGGGATTTGTCCCATGACCAAGAAAGTTGAGGCCATTGAAAAAATGCTTCCACCCACCAACCTGCAAGAGGTACAAGTCTTTCTGGGTATGATGGGCTACTACAGGCAGTTCATCCCTGACTTTGCCAATACTAGTGAAGCTCTAGTCCAGCTGTTACGTAATGTCCCTTTTGAATGGACCGCTAGCCAGCAGCAAGCCT
Source organism: Entomophthora muscae (assembly GCA_014839935.2). NCBI lineage: Eukaryota > Fungi > Entomophthoromycota > Entomophthoromycetes > Entomophthorales > Entomophthoraceae > Entomophthora > Entomophthora muscae. Next base: position 3,094 of record QTSX02002545.1, on the reverse strand, counting down.
TTGATATCCTTAAACAGAAACTCAAAGAGTCTCCCATTCTAGTGTATCCTGACTACAATAAAGAGTTCATCCTATACACTAATGCTAGTGACCTTGCTATTGGGGCCATCTTGGCCCAACTAGACAACAAAGGTGTGGACCATCCTGTGGCTTATACTTTCTGTGTCCTAAACAAGCACAAGAAGAACTACAGCATTACAGAGAAAGAATGCCTTACTGTGTTGCATGCATTCAAACAGTTCTGCCACTACATGTATGGCACCCATTTCACTGTTGTCACTGACCATGCTTTGCTTAAGTGGTTACAACAGCTTAAGGATCCAGAAGAACAACTAGCTAGATGTGCTCTCCACCTGCAAGTTTATGATTTCACTGTGCTACACCGTCCAGGAATTCAACATCAGAACACTGATGGCTTATCCAGAATGCCCATCCTTGCTCTGCATCCTGCTGAGGCTGATCAGCTGTATGAAATAATTGCACATCCTTCCTCCTGGGAAAGTAAGACAGAAGAAGTCCAATTAGTCCTGTCCAAACTATCTGAGGATACGCTTATTTAGACAACCAGCTTTTCAAGAAGGTACAAGACTGCTACCTACCTTATGTACGGCCTAGTCTTTGCCTTTTTTTTGGTGCTTCAAGCTAATAAGGAGACGGGACATGGAGGCATTGCCAAGACATATGGCTGGCTCCAGAGAAAACTATTTCTGGGAGAAGCTTTGCCTGCTGATTCCAGATGTCATTGCTAGTTGCCACAATTATCAGCTCCAGCGACCTCAAGCTGTCTCACATGAGTTCAAGATAGTCCCCCCTCAATACACATTTCATACTGTCAGCATTGATGCTGTGGGGCCTCTCCCCCACTCTTGCTCTGGTTGCCGCTTTATCCTAATTGCTGTTGATCATTTTAGTAAGTGGGTAGAAGCTTGCCCTACTAAGTATATCACTCCCAATACAACTGCTGCTTTTCTGCTACAATACTTATTCTTTTGTCATGACTGCCCTCAAGTGTTGTTATCTAACAATGGGACTAACTTCAATGCCAAGTTGGTAACCTCTGTTGTTAAAGCCTTGGGGTCTCATCTAACTTGCTCCTCCCCCCTATATCCCCTCTACCAATGGGGAGGTAGAGTGTCAAATTTGACTCTGGTTTCTATCATGAGGAAACTCACTTACTCCAACACTGCAAACTGGGATCTATACTTACCTGCTGCTCTTGTTGTGTATTGCCTTAGCAAACATTGTGTCACCAGGTACTCTTTCTTTGCTATACTTTATGGGCGTGAGGACACCACTCTGTTGCTACTGGGGGCTCACCTCCTCTCCTCTGATAAGGCTTTGAAACCAGATGACCATATCAAAGATCTAGTCAACCACATCATTGATATACAAGCTAATGCATACACCTCTGCATACAAGATCAAGATGCTTGAGCTCTTACCTGAAAATGCTGGACGCTCTCCCTTGCCTGAGCTCAATATTGGGAATCATGTTCTCTAATATCAGAATAGAGTAAGAGGACACACTCACAAGTTAGATATGTTGTGGGTTGGACCTCTAGAAGTGACCTTCAAGCAAGGGTCAGAGTACACTGTGAAACTCCTCTCTAGTGATCAACTGTTTGCCCAAGTGCATACCAAGTTCCTCTGAAAGTACTACCCCCTAAGGACAATCTAGAGGGGGGCAATGTCATGAATGCCATCATTCACCATGCTTTGATTTTGCCTTTGATGGGTTATTTTGAGGACAAATCTCTCTCTTTTGCTTTCATCCTTTTAAACAAGTCTGGCTCTAAATTGGGAAATTCAATTGTTCAGTTTCCTGATTCTGCGCAACTCACTTGCCCCATTAATGCTGGTGGCAAGTGATCCTACCATCCATGTACTGTTTTGTGGTAAAGCTACACAGTATATATTCCATTTTACTTTTGCCAATAAAAATTAAGCTCTATTCACATTTTCGTCTTTGTGTCTTTACGTACTTTGGCGCCTCTCTAGCCACAACTAGCAGATATGCTTCAATCAAAGCCACAAGGTAATTGCATAGCCTTCACTATCATTCTAAACAAGACTTAGTGCAAATTTAATACTAAGGGTAGGATTCCCCGTTGTGTATCTGTGCTGCACTTCATAACACAACACTGGACATGGAGGCATAGCTATGACTCACAACTGGTTATTCAAGAATTTCTACTGGGAGAATATGCATCTGCTAATCCTAGACAACCTTGCCTTCTTCCATTCATGCCAACTCTAACGTCCCAGGCCTGCTCAACATCAGATCAAACTTGCCCTACCTAAGCATGCCTTCCACATTGTGAGTATTGACGCTGTTGGACCTCTCCCCCATTCTTGATCTGGATGTTGGTTCATCTTGGTAGCAGCCAATCACTTTATTAAATGGGTTGAGGCCAGAGCCACCAAAGACATCACTGCTAAGACTACTGCAAAATTTCTGTTGCAGGATATCTTCTACTTCCACAGGTGTCCCCAAGTCTTACTATCTGATAATGGCACCAATTTCAATGCTTGCCTTATCCCCTCTATTGTGGAAGCTTGAGGCACACATTAATTTTTCTCTGAGCCAAATAATACTTCAACCAATGAAACTGTGGAGCAAGTCAATTCTACTCTTGTTTCCATTATGAGGAAACTCAATCTCTCTGATGCTGCAAATTGGGATATGTTCCTTCCTGCTTCCCTCTTTGCCTATTGCCTTAGTAGACATTGGGTGACTGGACAATCCCCATTTGCCATGCTGTATGGACAAGAAGCTACCACCCCCTCAATCTTGGGACCTCCACTGATGGCAGTTGACACTTCTACCAATCCTGAAGCCCACATCAAAGACTTGACCAACCAAATCATTGACATCCAAGCCACAGAATATTCAACTGCATACAAAGTCAAGGCTTTAGAGCTCTTGCCTTCTGATGCCTCCAGAGCCCCCCTCCCTGAATATCAGGTGGGTGACCTGGCTCTCTATTACCAGAGTTGTACTGGAGGCCAAGCCCATAAGTTGAACTCACTCTGGGTTGGTCCGTGTGAAGCTGCCTTTAAGAAGGGCGCTGAGTATACCATTAATAAGGAGCAAC
>QTSX02002544.1:0-26897 GCA_014839935.2 Entomophthora muscae | reverse complement strand
CCACTGCAACAAGAAAGATTCCAAGTTGGGGACAAGATCCTGCCTATCAACCACAACCAACATGAGTTAGACTCAAGGTTGAGAGGACCAGGCATCATCATGGAAGTCAACCCCAACAGTACCTACCTCATCAAAGGATTTGGCACTTGGAACTGAATTAAAGCACATGCACCACAACCAACTCTGCTTGTTTAAAGCAAGAATAGCTCAACACAACTCCAGACTCCCTGTCTTCAACCAAACTAGATTAATACCAAGCCCACATCCCCAACACTCTCAAGAAAATTCTCAATGTTCCACCTTCCAGCACCACAGGGGAAGATGTCGCAAATCTTTGATTACTCCCCTCTCAGGGAATTAATACCCCTAGTGGTTCACCTAATAAGTCATCAAATGGCTCATGAATTAATCATTAATCCGGTGGCACTACTATCATTTGGCTATCTATTAAGGGGATCAAACAATCCATATCCTAAGCAGAACACAACTTGAATAAGCCTCATGACTTAAGAGGAACATTACTCAGACAAGCCCTGTGACTTCCATGACGTACATGGGCAGTATGTGGCTTTCTGTGATATTATATCATCCTATATTCATATCAAATAAAGTATCATTCTCTTCTTAATTTTCCCCTTTATCTTGTTTATTATACTTCCCAGAAGTATATACTTGACACTTTTAATAAACGTGTGATAAGTAATCCAAGCCTAAAAATACAATAAAATATATTTATTTGATTTACTAAATTCAACTTTAATTCTGTCCTTGGATGAGGCAACCACCTAGTTTTACTATAATTATGTAAAGCAAACTGTGGTACAATAAGAACTATTGCTGTGAGATAATGCTGGATAAAGCTTGTAGTAAACTTTAGTTAAAAAATAAAATCTGACAACTGAACCTGCTCTGGTTTTACATCCTGTGCCTTGCACAAAATTAAATCATCCATTTCATCCTCGTAAACCACCTTTCTTTTATAATTTGCGGCCTGCACAATGAAGCGAGGCATAAATTGTGACCTAACTCCAAAAGTTGCAAACAAATCCATCCGGATTGTTTTATGGACCAAATCTAAAACTCATCTTAAAAATGGTTTTGTGACTCTGTGATCACACAATTGCTGTGACCGTCCCAACCCTACTTCTGAGTAACTTTAATTAAAATTTCTTTTTCGCATATTTGAAAGCTGTGGTATAAGCTTACATCTTTGGGCCACTCCTTTATAGTGACCCGGTTGATTGCACTGATGCCCAGACAGGCAGCACCTGTAAAGTTTTGAAAAGGATGACTTGTATTTTAGATTTCTAGAAAAAATGAGTGCTCAGCTCGCGAAGCCCAGGATTTCTGTCGTGGAGCTTTGGGCACTGGATTTTCAGCCCATCTGTCATTTTTACTAAGTTGGCTCCAGCTTTAAGACTTTGCTCTGCTTAATCCCGCGGCGTCCCTTTTACACAGGCTTGTCTATATCTGGCAGCTTGGATAAGTCTAATGCGGAGGTAAGAGGTGACAAGCCATGCCTTTTAGTCAGGAATCCGGATTTGCTCGCCATTCGCGACTGAATCTCGGACTTATCCCTCCATGGATGGGGAAATTCCGAATCCTGTTTAGAATTGATGGGGTTTGATGAGTTTCAGAGCACTAGTTGTATTGATGCACGTCATATTCATATACTTGCATGTTTTGCGGCTACAATTATGGTGATTTGTCAGAAGCAGAAGGTTGTGAGAGGGTTGAATCTGTGCCTAGGCTGTACGCAATGATTCGGTATCACATGATGCGTCTAGTGATCATGTCACGCTTGGATTAATTTACCTATCCACCCATGGTTTTAAACCCGAAGATCTGCGCAATGGCCTCCACACCGATGCTCGGACATTTTCTCATATTACTGCCAAAGCCTTTTATCCCCTGCTCTATCAACCAATCCCAAATTACATATCTCCGACAATTTTGTTCAAATTAGACCCATTCATTCCAAACCTTATCAATGTATGCTTAGTTCAAGGGCATGGATAATTACATTTGAGCTGACGCCCTTGAATCATTTCCTGAAAATAATCAAAATCATACATTTTCAATTTAACCTCTCTACCGTCATAAACGCCAGTCACGTGAAGCAGGTGATTTTGAATATATTCTTGCAATCCCGCCATGAAATCATTCTCAACCAGCTTATGCCACTCCATTCTTGGAATATCCGCAAACATTACCTTCTTAAAGCCCTTGATATTGAAAATTGATTTGCATCCCGAACCCAACCAATCTTATCCTCCACGCTTGTTAATCCGAGATGCCCTTGCTCGGAATAATGATAAATGTTTGTGATGCAAACCTCACCTTAATACCGATTTTCTCATGCCGTTTTATAAATATTAATCTCAGAAGCGCTGTCGATTAGAATACACATTTACTATTTCACAACAATATTTATAAGCTCCATCGATTGTACCCAGGAAGGTTGGGATCCAAACTCAGCTATGATAACAATAGAGGTAAGTTAAGGTCAAGGAGTTGATTTTTGAGCTTTTAGGGGGATGGCTTGAGTTTTTTTAAATTAGATCTTTTACTCGGAATATCACTCTGTGCAATAGAAATGGATCTTTAACTAGAAATTCCCCGAATTTTCATTTTAAACCCATAAGAAATATAATCTTATTTAGTTGATGAACTCTGCTCTTAGCCCTTTTAAAAGAGTAACGACAGCCCTATAAATCCAACTAGATTAACTTGATTGGCTTGATGATACACATTAGAAAATTTTAAAATGAAAAATCATCCCTTTCTATTACAAAAACCGTCATGTATATACTTTTGAGAAGCGTATGATACAGGAGAAAAGAAGAAGGTTTAGAATAGATTGATATCGTTATTGGAATACAATAAAAGCTACACATATATGTTAATATGGCACATACTATCCATATAGACGATGTGTCTTGGGAGAGGGGGATCCCTCTAGAAAAAACAATAGGCTGGTCCAAGTATACATCTGGATTAAGTCTTGGGGCCACCTTTCACTCCCCTAGTTGATTTATTTCTTAGGGAAATTATATCCTAAGTATTAGTAACTAATATTAATCACAATTAAACCTTATCTTAATCATCCTATTGTCACAAATGAACTATTTATAGTTCATTGATTGGGGTTGGTGAAGACACCAGTCCAAGATACGGCCAGAAAATGTATTCATAATAGGATGATCATTATTAAAAGAGCAGTTACTCTTATACCATGGAGAATTTCATTAGGCCACTAAGGGGTTAGTACTTGGGGCATTGCTCAAATTAGGAATTTGAAGTACTCTACATATAAGTTTTGGGATTGTCAGCATAAATTGGCCTAACTCATTATATAGGAAAGGGACTTGTATCATTATTGCAGGTCAAATGAGGTCATGTTGCAACCAAGTTTCCCTCCTTGCCTGCTAACATATATTAAAATACACATGGGGCACTCAATGAGTTGCCCCAGGACGTATCTAACAACATAGATCAATCTAATGGCAATGTTGAATTGTGGACACTATCTCCTAATTAAGAGGGTTATCAATTTGACTTGCTGATTCCTGTGCAAGTTATTACACAGCTCAAACCTTATATTGAACCCACCACTGTGCTACCCCCTGTGCACCTGTGGCTTTCATATATGGTATATTATTTACAATATTCCTCAATAAACTACATCTTATTCTATTCATTCCTGTCCTTTCTATTGGACTGTTATCTTCCCCAATCAAATACTGAATGCTCATTGGTTCAGTTGCAACAGTCACAATGTTAGACTAGTCATGGGGTTCAGGACTGAGAATTTAAGTCACAGCTGAGATATCCTATTTTGTTGATATTTATGTCCATACTTATGTTTTGGTAGTTTGGTTCTCCTTTGCTATCTTTAGTCACCTATATTTCTACAAACACTTAATTATTTTGCCCAAAACTTTTGTCATTTAAAAGCCCTCAATCCCAGCTTTCAGAAACCTACTCTCAATAAGTTATTTCTTATTAAAATCATTATTTTTGATCTATCCTAAACATAATCCTCTTAGATCCCTTCTCTTCATATAATTGGATATAAGATCCCTCAAAGTTATGTTATTTCAAGCATTTCAATTTTCTCCTGCTTAGGCTGATCAATAAAAGCTACTATCCCAATCCCAGCTCTATCTTTCTTACCCACAAGAAATAGCAATTTTTGGTGATAGTCAAGCTCAGGCTTTGATACAGCTGCAGCTGTTGTTGAAAAAGTCTAAGCCTTACAATGGGAAGATCAATTAGCACCCCTGTATGCCATTAGATATGCCAATAACAGAGTTGCCCAGCTTGGTTACAACCCTATGGGGCAGTAAAGATTTAGGTTCAACTAGTAAAAACCATTGTTTGATCTTGAAATTAGAATTAACCTTTGCTTTTACATCATGGCCAAGCTTACTTATGTCTATACTACTTTCCAGTAACCAGTATCCAGCTTAGTCTTTTATGAAGTAAGGTGAATAGCATTTAACCTAAAAGACGGAAGCATTTTGATTTTTTACCCAATCTTCTCATTGTAAAGATTACAACCTTCACCGCCTAAAAAACTTCAACAAGCTAACTGCCCAAAACCCAATGCCATCATACTTTATGTGCTTATTAATCTAGTCAATCCCAATAAAGTTTAGGCAGAGAATATTTCCAAGCCAGATATTTAGAGAAGTACATGCCTCCTAACCTGCTTCAGGTATATGGCCTTGGATTTAAAGTACATGTCTTTAGCAGCTATGTGGGGTTCCTGTCCACCAGTTCCCAAAGTGTGTCCTGGATCATAGCCAGGGACCAGCTGGAAGGGGACGTCATTCTCTAGTAAGGGAAAATGTATCTCAGAAATATGTTTAGGGGTCAAAATAGGCTTTTATTCACTCTCAGAAGGTAGATCTCCTTAGAAACCTTCTGGTATATGGCCTAGGGGGCCAAGGAAACAATATGGATTTGCCAATACTTTGAGTCATCCAACAATATCTTGGACTCCTTGTACTTGGTATTGGACTCCTGCACCTTATTCTTGGACTTCTGCTCCTTAAACTTGCACTTCTGTGCCGCGCTTAGGATCTAGCTCTTTATTCTTGGGCTCCTGCTCCGTTATTTTGGGCTTCAGCTCTCTTTATAGCTCTAGTGGCCTTATTACTCCACTTTTGTAAGTCCAACCAGGCTCCTGCTGGCAATCAAAAGGCTTCCAAAAACCTTTTGGCAGAAGCTTAAAAGATCTGTAAAAGACTCTGTCAAAGACCCAGAAAGACCTTGTAACTTTCCAGCTAGTCTCCTTCTTATAGCGTCCTTTTCCCAACAGTTCCGCCTTCAAAATGGCTTTCTTCAAAAGCTTAAACCATTGCCACCCACTTTTTCCTATAATGACTTAAGCTTACATACTTACTTTCTCAAAAGCTTAAAGTATTAATTCACTATTTTCTTGCTTATAATTTAAGCTTTTGGCTTCCAACCAATCATATTCATCAGGAAACCTGCCAGAACTCAACCAATGAATGTAGAGCGCAAATCTGGACCATTTCGAAAGTTCCACCGCGATCCAACTAGGAAATCAATTCCCACCGCTCAAATTGCTCAAAGTGACAACTCTTTGCGCACCAAATTGTTAACCAGTCCATTATTACAGCACTAGTCTTCCCTGCATTCAACCTAAACATATTTAAATAGTAGAATACTATTTAACCTGTTCTTTTTGGATCTCTTCAACGTTTTCCCCATATATTTACAAATATTGTAAAATCCAAGGAAAATTCCCACTTCATCTATCCCCGGCAAATCAACTAGGCAAATCTCAGCTCATTTCTCCGGACCACCAGTCCTTCACCATCATCTTCTGGTCCTTCAGCCAGCTCTTCAACCACATCTTCCAGCTCTTCAGCTTAACCAGAAGTCAGTCCATCTTAGACAACAATCAGTCCATCTTGGTCCGCAAACAGCTCATTCCAGTCTCAACACAGCTTATCCAACATCAGTCCTCCAGCTTCTTCTTCTTCATCATGACCAGCTACTCCTGTATCATGATCTCTGAGCCCTTTAAATTATCCTCACTAGGAACCACCTTGGTCCCACCTGCACAATGAACCATCTTGGTTCCAAACTTCAACATGAACCAACAGTCCCTCAACTAGCCTTCTCTGTGATCAAACAGTTCCTCTCACTAGTCTTCTCTGCTGATTCCGTGAACCACCTCAATTCTTTGTCTCAGTCCCTGTTACCAGAACTTGTAGACCAAAGCATGAGTCTACATTGAGCTGGAGTTTGACTGGGCCCTTGCAAGTGGCAATACACTTAGGCCATTCAACCATAGATTCTTAAAGCCTATGTTGTTGTTTTTACTCACCCAGGTGATTAAGTCTGGGCTTTCAGTTGCAGAGTAATCAGCTCTACTTCCCAGAGGCCTGATCACACCAAGTTCTGCAGCTTGCTTCCCCAAGCAAACTGCCTTGGTGGCACCTCTGAGCAAATCTATGCCCTCCAATTCTCACTTTGGGTTCCCCCAAAGCTCCTATAGGGGCATAAACAAGGACACTCTACCAGTCCGTTAGGTAGGGTGCTTGCTCACAGACCTCCTGTAAGCGTATTAGGATACATAGAGCTCTCAAAGCTCTTCCCCTCCCTGGCAGCCCGCGTTACCTGCCTGGGGTCCAAAACCTACTCCCCCTAGACAGACAAAAATCCCTGCTCGCTATTTTAGTCTTCACCCTTCCACAGCCACAGTTCCCTGCTAGGTGAAGAACTATAGTCCCAAGCAGCCAATATCTTCTGCCAGGTGGAGACATCATCTGCCTCTAGTAGTCTTTACACCTACTAGCTAGGCCTTGCCTTCCCCAGTAGCCATCATTCCCTACTAGGCCTCTACCTTCAACAATCAACCAAATCTTTACGTGGCCAACATTAGCCCCGCCTGCAAACCACCAAACATGTGGACTGTCACAAGCTATTTCAGCCAATCACATCTAAACTCTTTAAAAAACTTTCTTTTTTAAAACTCATCATGGCCAAGATAAATTATTAATGTATACAAATTTTGAACAGTTGGATCCATTTATTTATCCTTTTTAGGCGTGATTAACATATACAAGGGACTTAGCACCAATTAGAATATACATAGTCAAGAAAAGTCAGCTTGAGGAGATGCAACTGTAAAGCTTTCTAGGTAGATCCTGCAGCCTGATAAAAATTAGAACCACTCAGGATTTTGCATCTCTTATTTTGGCGAAGCTGACATAGATCATAACAGTGTTTTTCAACACCTGAAACCATTTTCTTATTAACCTAGGTCCAAGGCTAACTTTGCATGACCAACTCAAGCCTTGTGTTGATTGATTGATATCTATCCCATCTCAGTAAATTTTACATACTGGTTTCAATATAGATATTGCAACTGAAATAATTATAGCTGAGCATTTAGATTCAGGAAGGAAAAAGTCCAATAGAAAGGACAAAGATTAGGAGTAAGACATATGTTTATTTAGATCAGCACAATTAATATGCTATACTTTTCATAGATCATACCAGAGCAAGGCTGGACTCCCATAGGGGAGGCAAGCCAGGCCTAAAAGGCCATGCCCACAATTGGTGCAATCCCAACAATATAGTTCACAGCAGTGGCCAGGGGGCACCAACTTCCAGTATGGGGCACAACCTGATCAGCCAGCCCCAATACTGTAATGTAGACAACCCTCAACTTAATAAAGTCTTGGGCAGGAGACACACTGGCCAAGGGGGGAGTGGAAGGGATCTCCTTCATGATGGTCGGAATTGGGCCTCTAGAATGACCAGGAGGAAGATCCAGGTGGTAAGGGTGGAAGAGCTTCAAGTCAATGGCACAAGGTGGCTTAACCAAATAAACAGGAGCAGAACCAGGAGGGAAAGGATAGCCAGGGGTGTATTGTGTAGTAGATTCACAAAGAGATGCAATCATGATGATTATATTGGTGCAAAAATGGATAATTCCTGCAAGAAAATAATGGGTTCTGGGCATAAAGTTGTTTATTTAAAATGTCAACAGTGAGGAAGGCTTCCCCTTCTCACTACTTATGCTTACTATGAATACTTAGCCTTTTGTGCCACCAGAGGCCTGGTGGCATCATTTCCAGAGGTACTTGCAAATCAATTTGGAAATTGCGCACTAGAGCCTGGGAATAGATGGGCATTGGCTGGCATAACAGGAACCTTGCTTTGGCTGCAGCAAGCTGAGTTGCCACAGCCATTGATAGATCATGCAAGTAATTGAGCGCCCAATTGCGCAATTAAACAATTGCCCTCCCAATGTACCATTTCCCAATAGTAAATGGCTCCAAATTTGTGTTTACATTTGATTGCAGGGATTCACGGCTTGTGGGCCTTGCAAATCCCAGGCCATTTGTGATCCAAAAGAGGGGTTTTTATCCAGGAAGACAGTTGGTAATTTTTCCCATTCTGTGGGTTGCTTCATCTATAAGAAGACTAGCTGATTATCCAGGGCATTCTGGGCCCTGACAATACTGGGAAGCCACTGGTCCACCAGGGGGTGGCACTGTTGCAGGATTCAAACAGAGTGTGAGTTGCAAATATCTTAGTTGCGGGATTGGTACATAGACTTGGCAGTGCTCTTATTTAGGAGTTATTGCCCATATTTTGAGATTGATGGTGTGATGCCCAATGTTATTAGATACATCATGGGGCGCCTCTATGAGCCCCCAGTGTATGATAAGGTATGTTGGCGGGTGGGGAGTTGATCTCAGTTGCAACAATGGTATCTAAAAAGATCAGGTATGTTGACAATATATTGATGGGGATTGGAAGATATTTATATCTGATTGGATTTTACTGGGCTTATGGACCTTGCTATCATGTTAGTAAACTTTTATTTGGAGGGATTTAATTGTCGGTTAAATATGGGGGACCTAGCATTTTTAGGTTCACAGTTGGCTTGATCTCTTGAGATAGATGATTTTTAACCATCTACATTGAACTGTATATTAGTTTTGTTTGCTAACTTGGTCTGTTTCAGTAGTTGAGTAACTTGACAATTTGGGTTGGTTTAGGGTTGTGGTGGCCCAAAGAAAGGGACAATTACAGCAAATGCTGTAATTGTCCCATCCAGCCTTCCCTGTAACCTTCTTTCAGATTCCCCTATGCTGTGGGAATAAAAATTACTGAAAAAAGGTGGTGGAAGGCTTTTTGCTTTCTGGATTCAAGATCATTTAAATTAAAAAATCATAATAAAATTTATTTTCTAATTACTTCTTTAATTTCAAATTTGATTATTTTAATTTTTATAAAATAGAAAAGTAAAAAAATTATATTTATTGTTAAAAAAATCTGAAATTTAACACCCACAGAAGGGTGTAGAAGAAAACGATTCCAAGAGAATCTTCTCAAAGAAGATTCCCGAAATCGTTTCCAGATTTCAGACGGGTGCTCCTTTTAAGAAAAAGAGCCACCCGTCCAAAATCTGACGCAGCCCTAGTTTGGTTTAGCTTATCTTAACGATCGGTCAGCTTATCTCCCCCATTGGTGCCGATAATACGTTGACCGATGTCTCTGCACTGGGGTGGAAGACTGCCAGTGGTCAGCTCTTTGGTTGGTTTAAAGCTCGGTAAACCCTTTTTCAAGCTGTACCTTAACTCGATCTGTTCCTTGACCACTAAAGTTAACCCCCCGATTATGGACCTTTAGGTATTGGCGGGATAGTAAAGGATATTGACGATGAGTTTATAATAGTGTGGATCTAGTTTTGTGGGTTAGAACTAACCCACGTACCTCGTTGTAATTTATCATCTGCGGTAAAATGTCAACTTTGAACAGAACCAGTATCATGGCCTGGTCCCTAAGTATATTAGATATGAACCCTTGTAATGAGGCAGGTGATTTAAAAGTGTAACCCCAATCCAATAAAAGATCTAAATATGCCAAGCTTTATAAACCCACATAATCAATAATAAGTGGGTTGCCGTATTGTGGACATCCTTGACGTATGTGGTCTGGTGGTGGGTAGGGAAGGGTTTCTTGCTTAAAAGAGAATATTTTACATCCAGAACCAAAACTGTTTCAACTTGTACCTTGAATTTTAAAATTTATCCCTCGTCTTTAAATATAGCAACTGAAAGCAGCCAAATATAGCAATTATTTAGTATAAAGATACCTGCTTATCTTTTAATATTATATTTAAAGGAAACATACAATCAAATCCAAGTGCATATACACTATCTGCAACCCAAGAATAATCCTCTTTACAAGTATATTACATAGGCGCCAATTAAATAAAAAAGACTCGACTAGTCCAAGGACGAAAGCGATCAAAATTTCACAGGAGTTTGGTACAGATGGAGTATACGGTGACGAGCATGGCTGAGTCTAGAATCATCAGAGATATCCTTCAGCTATGTTTAAAATTTCTGGCAAAGTTGAATTATAAGTTTTTCTTCTTAGTTTAGCCCAGGTTTGACTTATCCGCTTTATACCAAATAACATTATTATTTATATATGCTTTCTTATAAACTTGTTATAGTTGAAGTCTATAAACAATATTAACTATCATGGAACTAATAACTTGCTGTTATATTATTATGTGAGCGAAAATATTGGATCTTTACCCACATACATTTTGTATTATTTATTGGGAATACATGACCGGTGATTCCTGAATGCATTTTTTCCATTTGATGCTAGCTCCAATTCACAGCCACTATCAATAGAAACTTTATCATTTTGCGAGGCTTTTGGGGGCATTAAAGCCAATTCATTTGATCCATACTTTTCATATAAATTATATTATAGTGCTCCTATAGACTTCATAATATATTTAACTTATATAATTCCCAATTAACATATCGGTTTATCGTAAATTAAACTGTATGAGTTGCCCAGAAAACTTTAACTTTAAGCTTTGATTGGTTCAGCGTCACACAAAAGGTTTTAAAGGGGATGGTGCAGTTTATACCACTACTTTATTAGCAGATGGAATAGAGTTTGATAGTGTACGTATCCTTGGCTGAAGAGAAGGAATGAGTTGGCCATATCCTCTTACCTCAACTACTAAAGTTTACCCAACGCATTAACATATTGGTATTCATGTAAACCCCATCTAAATTTATGTCATTGTATAGGGTTGCGGCGGACCACCCCGGACAAAAACCAGATTTTGTTCGACATTCCAAGCGTGCGGGTTTTATACAAGTTTCGATATAAAAATCCCGCTTTTTTGGAATGCCGAGAAAAATCCGGTTTTTGTCCGAAAGTGGTCCGCCGCAACCCTACCCCTGTAGCCATCCTAGATCATCACTCATGTACAGTTTTTTAAATCGAGTCATCGGATGGAGCTAATCTTTCCTGAAATCAATTTGGAGCAGCTTAACCTGCCACCAACAATGCCCTAAAAATAATAGTAAATCAGCGGTATTTCAAGTTAACTTTTATGATAAGATTAACTTATTTGACAGACCAAATCCATATAATCCTTGACAACTTGTTGAGCATATTCCAAAATCCCCTTTAATATGGGGTAGGGTGATCAATCAATTAGATGGTTTTATTCCAAGCAGATTTATCCCCTGGATGTGAGAAATGGGGAGCAGGTTGTAGGAAATAAAACCTTGCTCTCAACCACAAATAAATCCTTGATTTCTGCAACAATCAAAAGGTTGTCACCAACAATTCCTGGGAAGCCAAAGGGGGAAGGAGATAACCAAACACCAAAAGCAACAGGCAAAACCAAATAGCCAGATTTCACTAACAAATTTTGAACTTTATTAGAGTAGAGAATGATGAAGCAAGGTCTTTTACAACTCTTGCATTCATTTAAGAGATGGGATTTGGCTGATAGATTGAATGTCAAAAACCCAATCAACTGCCAAGTATATACTTCTGTGAAGTATAATAAACAAGATAAATGGGGAAATTAAGAAGAGAATGATACTTAATTTAATATGGGTTTTGAGTATTATATAGTATCATGAGAAGCAACATACTGTCCATGTACATCATGATAGTCATAAGGCTTGTCCAAGTAGTGTTCTGTTTAGGTCATGAGGTCTGTCCAAGTAGTGTTCCTCTTAGGACTCAAAATGTTTGATCCTCATAATAGATGGTCAAATGATAACAGTACCACCAACTTAATGATTAGTCAGGGAATCATTTGGCAAGTCACTCAGGGAATTAGTTTCCCAAGAGGGAGTAATTGTAGATGTTGTGGCATCTCCCCCTGGGGTGCTGGAAGGTGGAACCTTGATAATTTTCTTGAGAGTATTGGGATAAGGGCTTGGTATTGATCCAGTTTTGTGTTGGGTACAGAAAGCTGGGAATTATGTTGTGCTGTTTTTGCTTTGTATAGGCAGAGGCGGTCATGGTGCATACACTTAAGCTCTGTTCAATTGCCAATTCCTTTGATGAGGTAGGTATTGTTGGGTTTGACCTCCATGACAATGCCTGGCCCACATAGTCCTGGATCCAACTTGTGCTGGTGATGTTGACAACCAAGATTTTGTCCCCAACTTGGAAATGTTCTTGTTGTAGTGGGATTGCTTCTCTCTCAACCCTTTTTTTATTTTTCTCTTGTCCTTCCTGGCACGCTATATGTCAGGATTACTGTTTTATGGCACTTTATTGGGCAGACTTAATTGTGGTCCTGAGGTAGTGCTAACCATGGTGGGTTTATGTCCATAGACAAGTTCATATGGGCTTTTGCTTGTATTGGGATTGACTTGTGTTCTGCACATCATAACTGCTGTTGGCATCATGTTGGCCCAAAGTTTTGAACTTTTGGCAGACAGCTTACTGAGAGCTTCCACAAGGGAACCATTTAGTCTTCCAACCCTCTGCTTGCTTGTGGGTGATAGGGGCTGGCCATGGTGTGTTTTATTCCATTTTTGGCAAGGTAGAGATTGGTGTCAGTAGCTTTGAGTTTATTTCTCTGTCTGTGATTAGAAGTTCAGGTTTCCCAGACTTAGTTATGATTTCTTTTCCAATAAAATTTCTTATATCATTGCCTTTGTGTTCTTTTGTGGCTTGTGCTACAGGCCACCTATTACATAGTTGATAGCTGTGATAATGTACTTCTATCCTTTGTTGTCTCTGGGCATTGGTCCCACAATGTCCAGTGACCACACTTTGAAGGGCTGTGTGAAATAAACTGATATCAGTGGTTTGGGGGTGCTTTGGAGAGGACATACTTTTCACAGACTTTGCATTGCTCTAGTACTTCCTTGGTATTGTCCAGCATGTTGGGCCATCAGTAGCGTGTCTTGAGGTATTCATGCAAGTTTCTGCTACGGGTGTGTCCCAGATCTCTGTGGTATCAGAGGATTGTGTCAATCTTTTGTGTTGGTGGGACGTAGGATACAGTATTACCACTTGGTAGTATGTGGTGTGGCGTACCATATACGTTTTTGAACAGGTGTTTGTTCTTGAGGACTCTCTCTTGGATGTCCATTGCTGTACCAGATGGTAACCCCTCTTGGAGATTCCCCACAATCAACATAGGCCAACTTGGGTCTCCATCAGTGCATAGGATATGTTTACAGTATAGCCTTGACAGGGCACCTTCAGTAAGCATTTCATTGCCTGGTTTGTATTTGATTATCATGGGGCACCTTTATATAAGGCTCATCTATTCAGCCTGTCTTCTAGATAGATGTTGTTGAGTCTTGAAGAACACCAATGACTTGTGGTTGGTTAGCACTTTGAATATCTGTGCACCTTCCAGTTAATATCTCCACTTCATTAGACAGTGGAAAATAGCTACCAGTTCTTTGTCATGTATTAGATATCATTGCTCACCATCAGACAGCTTTACTGATTCATATGCTACAGGGAGGAAGTCCTTTTCTGAAGTTTGAATTTTGGGGTACTACTCCTATGGCGTAGTGATATGCATCAGTTTCTAACTCATATATTCCTTTGCAATTTGGATACTGGAGGATAGAATCAGTGACCATACATTCTTTTAGTTGGCAAAGTGTAGGTCCTGTAGTGGTGTCCAGAAAAACTTGGTTGTTTTGCCTGTAATGGCTGACAGGGGAGCTGTCAGGGCACCCCAGTCAGGTATGAACCTTCTGATGTAGGCTACCATGCCTATAAAGATACAGAGTTCACTCTTATTTCTTGGGGCTGGCATTTTGGTTTTGGCATGTATATTTTCTGGGTCTGGTTTTATTCCGTCCTTACTTATAATGTGTCCTAGGAATGGGAGTTTGGACAAGAAAAAGATGTATTTTGAGGGGTTGAATATAAGATGGTTATCTTTGAGGTGTGGAGGACCAGGAAGACATCTTTCCAGTGTTATTCTACAGTTGGGTTGTATATTATTATGTTTGTTGAGGTATATGATAGTTCTCTTTCCAATGTGTTCCTTAAAGACCTTGTTCATGAAAGTCACAAAGGTGATGGGAGCGTTTGTCATACTGAAGTTAAGAACAACACATTTGAACAAGCCATATTTAGTTCTGAATGCAGTCTTGGGGATTTCATATGGCTTAACGTAGATTTGATGATATTCTGCTGCTAAGTCAATTTTTTGAAGAACTGGGACCCCCCAGGGCGTCAAAAAAATTATCAATAAGTGGCAGGACATACCTGTTCTTAATTGAGACCTTGTTGAGCGCCCTGTAGTCTGTGACCAGGAAGAGTCCTCCATCTTTCTTTTGTACAAAAAATACAGCCACACCAAAAGGAGATTTAGAGGTTTGTATGAGTCCTTTTTCAAGGGCTTTGTCTAGATAGGCCTTTGGCGTGTAGTCCTCCTGTGGTGTTAGATAGTAGATAGATTATGCTTTTGGCAGTCTTTCCTTGAGGTTGATTTCATGCTGGATGCCCCAGTTGGGAGTCAGTCCTGGTAAATTTTCTTAGAAAATAAAAGGAAATTCTTGGATTAACTGTTGTTGAATTGGGTCTTGTTGTTTTGAGATCTCTACTTTTTTAAAGTGGATAATCTCATATTTACTGGTGTTCCAATTGATTTTGCTAGGGTTATTTTTGTCTCTTGTTCCCGTAATTTTCATGTTTACATGATCTCTCATAAGTGTGTCATGGTGGGTTGGGTATACATGATGGTACACCTCACCTTGTTGCATGGTGAGGGTAGCACTATCCCAGTTGATATGAGTTTTGGTCTTACTCATTCAGTCCAGGCCAAATGTGACAGAAATTGACAGAATATAAGAAGCAGTCTCCATGTGGTGAGGAATCAACACCCAATTCCACATGGAGTTGATGATAGCCACCAAAAAAGCTTCGGGTACTGTTTGATAAAATTCCCAAAGGATACACTAGGGTTAATCAAAATGATTAAGCCCAACCAGAAAAGTCCTAGGTAAATGTCCTGGGAGAGAATTGGTATATCTTTTTCTTAAAACTTGGGACATTGAGAAAAACAACTATCTCTGGTTCAGATTCTGCAGGGAAGAGATCAAGATTCTGGGCCATTGGAGTAACATTAGGAGGCACTGACAACAAAGTACCAACGACAGGTGCCCATCTTCTAGTAATGATTTGACTTAGGATCAAATTATAGGGGATGTATAAGAGTAGGCCAACTATGGGATGCATTATAAACTAAAGTTAGACCAGTGAATATTTGGTTTATTTTTTAAATTTTTAGGGAGGACTCAACTCTTAAGAGTTGAACAGTGAAAATTTTCTAATATGTACTAAATTTTGACTAAGCAATACCACCTGGATCCATGGCTCCTATTGCATCTGCATCATCCAAAGAGTAACTGGTCCAGTACACAAAAAACCCTTGTGTGTGATGAGGAGAAACTTTTGGGGAAGCTTCAATATGGAATTTAAGAAGAGAAGAAGTATATTTTATTGAATAATACTTTTGACTTATATAGCTTGGGCTGTGGTAGGGATTTAATTCAGATCAAAGATAAGGATGGTCATGTGCAGAATGGGTTTGAGTCACTGGATACCTGGATGGGTCATGTGATATTGGTTTGTTGCCTTTTTTGGTATGTTGACTGTATATTGGATTAGCACCAAAACAGGCAATGCCTGGATGTTAAGTGTGCTAGCAGTGACCAGAGTACCTGTACATCCATCTCCTTGACACCTCCCCCTTAAGGGATTACTCTGGTACATCAGGAGATGGCTTTGTCTTGACAACTGCCGCCTGTTGTACCTGGAGTTATTTGCTAGTTGGTACTAGCTGAGTCAAATGTTTCCCTTTGATGAGGCAAAGGCAGGATCTGTGGTGATTTTTGATGACAGGATCTTTGGCGCCTTGGAACTTAACCAGATAGGTGTTTCTGTCTGGTCTGCATTTGATGACTCTTCACAGTCACTGTGTACTGAATCCAGCTTCTTCTTGTTTCCAGCCAAGACCCAGACAAGGGAGTTGATTGAGAGTGGTTTCTCTCCAGAGGTTATCTTTTTTGCTTTGAGTCTTTTGGTTTCTGCTATTTTAGCTTTGAGGCAAATGTGTTGTAGTGCTGGTGCTTGTTCCACTGTAGGGGATTTCCCAGGGGAATTTTCACATACAGTTGGTTATTGTAGCTGAATATCTCTGGTTTATATCCTTATGTTAGTTCAAACAGTGAGTAGCCTGTCCCTTGGTTGGTATGTACCTTAGATACTAATAATGCATGTTTTACGTATATTGGCCATGTGTCTTTGGCTTTGCCGTCTATTATTTTCTCAAGGGTTCTAATGAGACTGCTGTTTAAGCGTTCAACTCTGCCTTTGGCCTGTGGCCTATAGGGCAAGGTTGTGGAATTCTTGATCTTTTTTGTTTTTATTTTGTTGTTTACTATGTGTTCTGCTAGTTCTGTGGCTCCATCAGTTATGATGTAGTCTGGAGTTCCATAGTTGGCTATTATTGCCTTATTGATGAAGCAGTTTATTGTTTCTGCCTTGTGATTTTTTGTTGCCCAGCAGATAGGCCAGTGCGTAGCAAAGTTGATAGCTATGGTTAGAAAATGCTGTTTTGTTTTAGCTTCTGGGAAGAGTCCCACTACATCCAGCCCCCAAACTTTAAACAGTTCAGGGTCTGTGCAACAATTCACATGGAAGTGATTTTCAGGCAAGGATTGATTTGGCTTCAAATAAAGACACAATGCTGAGAATAAATGGTGTGCTGTGGTTTTGAGACAGGTATAGGCTAGTAGGGAGCATTGGATACTAGGGAAGGTAAGGCCTACCTGGTAGGTAACAAGGGACTACTGGAGGCAAGTGATGAACCAGCCTAGCAGGTACCGTTGACTGCTAGGGGCTGGTTGGTTGACCTCACCCTTCAGGGATTATTGGCTGCTAGGGGTGAGGAAGGTGATAGACCAGCAGGGGCCATTAGATGCTGTGGGCCTGTTAGTTGTTCTCCATCTAGCAGGGATCATTGGCTGTTTGGGGTGGGGATTAGATGACCCTGGCAGGTAATGCAGGCTTCCAGGGAAGGGGGTGGGTCTAATATATCTCTATGTGCCCTTGTGCGCTCACAGGAGGTCTGTGAGCAAGAGCTCTACCTAAAAGACTGGTAGAGTGTCCTTGTCTATGTTTCCACAGGAGCTTTGGGGAGGTCCCAAAGTGATTATTGGAGGAATTGGATATGCTCAGGGGTGTCACCAAGGCGGTTTGATTGGGGAAGCAGCTGCAGAACTTGGTGTGATCAGGCCTCTGGGAAGTAAAGTTGATTAATTTGCAACTGAAAGCTCAGACTTAATCATCTGAGTGAGTAAAGACAACAGCACAGACATAAGGATTGTTTGTGGTTGAATGGCCCAGTTGAAGGACACTTATAAGGGACCTAGCCAAGCACCAGTAGCCCTGTAGACTTATTGCCTGAGTCTGATGTTTTGGTATTGGGGGCTGATCATAGGACCAAGGCGGTTCAGGATCTACAGTGAATAATAGTAATAAGGACTGTATGATCATAGTGAAGACTAGTTAAGGGACTGGGAGATCATTGTGAGGATTGGAACTGAGGTTGTTCATTGTGAGAAATTGGAACCTAGGTGGTTCATGGTGAGGACTAGACTGTGTACTGACTGGAAAGAACTGGTTTATTGTTGACTGTAAGGACTGGTCTAAGCTGTTTACTGACTGGAATGGACTGATTGCTGGCTAGGCTGGAAAGGACTGTTGATGGATAAGGAAGGACTAAAAGATGTTGGTGAAGGACTAGCTAAAGGACTAGCTAAAGGACCAGAAGATGTTATTAAAGAATTGGCTGAAGGACCAGAAAATCATGGTGCAGGACTAGCTTAGGAACTGGAAGATGGCTTAGAGGTACTAGCTGGAATGAATACAGGAGCTAGAATGCTGGTTTTGGTTTCTTAAGAGAGGAAAAAATAAGAAAAAAGCAGTTAAATAAGGATTTAATGCTTCCAAAAATATGATATAAAGATTATATCAATTATCATATGGTTAAAAGAGAGGAAAAGAAGAAATAATTTACAGTTTTTGAACTGTAAATTTATTAAGAGGTGATTGAGTAGACTGAAAGACAGAGAGGCCAGAAACAGGACAGAAAAACTGTAAAGAAAAAAGTCAGAATTTTGCCAAAATGATTAAGAGAGACAAAAGGCAAGCAACAGGCAAGTTCAACATGGTGAAATGCTGAAGAAAATGCAGAAAAACTTGGAGAAACATTGAATAATCAAGGGTTCAAAAATCCCTTAAGTAAAACATAGGCAAAAGTGCTCAAGTTTTGCCAGAGAAACATGACAGGAATTATGGCAAAAGCGCTTATAACGTGTAGCAGTTGTTTATCCAGAGCAAAACAGTGCCAGGTTTAAACCATAGTCAAGAGCAAGTCATTCATGTAAACTTTTTGGTAAAACTGTTGAATCTGAGCATTTGATTAGCTGCAGGTTGAAGCCTGTTTAATTAGTGTTTTGAGGGCTTTAACTAAAGAGTTAAAGCCTAAAAAAATGAGGAGCAGAAGCAGAAAATTCAGGGCCTTCATTGAATTAAGTAAGTTATGAAATTTGATATATTGTAGAGGAAGAAAAACAGGATGGTTAAAGCTTAGGAAAACAAGAGTTCTGAGAGAGAATTTGGACTGAAACAAGGAGCTATAAAAGGGGAAGCTATCTCAGGCTTTTCAGAGACTAACACAAGTGAATTCCAAAGGCCACAAGGACTACAGAGGACCTAAGTATAAGAAAAAGGTGCAGGAGTCCAAGATACTGGTGCAGAAGCCCAAGATAACGGAGCTGGAGCAGAGTGCAGGAGCCCAAGACTTAAGTGCAGGAGTCCAAGACCAAGGTGAAGGAGCCCAAGACCAAATACAAGGAGTCCAAGATATTGTTGGAGGACTCCAAGGTATTGGCAAATCCCTATAGTTTTCCTGATCCCCAGGCAATATATCAGAAGGTTTCTAATGGGATCTTTCTTCTGACCTGTGACCGTACTACAGTCACGTTGGACTGTGGTTTCATAGTGAGGTTGAATTGTGATGGATTTCCTAGGTTGAAATTCAAAACAATAGGATTGACCTTGGAGAGATTTTCCAGCATAGTAATGGATTATCCAGGAATCAATTATTCTGTACTAATTGAGGGCCAAAATGAATAATCTGAACAATTCAGATTATGAGACTAGGTGTCTGAAACACAATCCATCAACTGGGAAGGTTAATTAATATATTCTTGGGATATAATTAATGAGGATTTAATTATATTGTTTAGTGGCCTTGACTGTGTCAAGAAGTTTGGTTAAGGTTAACCAAAAGTAAACCCCCAAATTGTGGTTTAAAAGCGCCACAATGGCAAATTCATTGGGTTAAAAGCGCCACAGCACCGCCTAATGGATTTGCAAAGCGCCAAGGTGCTGCTATCAAATTTTTCAGGCGCTGAGTGTCAGGGCCCAGAGTGCCTTGGACAGTCAGCTGGCCTCCTTAGAGGTGATAAAACATGCAGCTTGGAAACCCCCACAAAGCACTTTCCAGGGCAAAATACCCCCTCTTTTGACTAGCAAATGGCCCAGGATTTGAGATGCACACAAGCCTCAAATCCCTGGCATTGAGCCTGTTATCAAATTTGGGCTACCTACCTATCAGGAACTGTCACATTGGGAGCACAATTGTTCAATTGCACAATTGGATGATTGATTCATTGCAGGAGCTAAAAATAACTGTAGCAACTCACTATGATGCAAATTTCAAAAGGTCCATGTTATAGCAGCCAATGAGATCTCACCCTCTTGGAAAAGCACGCAAATTCTGGTTAAAATTGCAAATACAACTCCAAATGATGCCATTAGTTCTCTGGTGGCACAAAAGGCCACAGAATCATTAGTAAGTATAAGTAGTGAGGGGGAGAAGCCCTCCTCACTGTTGACATCTTAATAAAGCAAGTTTATGCCTAGAAATTATTATCTTATTGCAGGAATTGTCTATTTTTGCTCAATTTTAACTATTCTCTTTGTATATACTTGTGAATCCACTTCTCAATACAAACTTGCATACCCATATCCTCCCGGCCATACTCCTGTTGTCCTTGCCAAACCGCCCCGTGCCCTTGACCTGGAGTATTTCCATCCCCATCACCTGAACCTACCACCAGTAATGAAGGATATTCCAACTGCCTCTCCTCTTTCTGACACGCCTTCCACCCAAGACTTCAGGAAGCTGGGGTTTGTCTATATAACAGTATTGGGGCTGGCCAACCAAGTTGTGCCCCATACTGGGAGTTGGCGCCCCCTAGCCACTGCTCTAAACTACCTGGTCCGCATAGCTCCTATTGTGTACATGGCCTTTCAGGCTCAGCCTGCCTCCCCTGTGGGAGTCCAGCCAGACTCTAGTATGGGCCGTAACACTGAGGTGCTGGGGCGCTGCCTGTGAAAGTTGCTGGGCGCTGTTGTGGTGCTTGGTTTGATTTTCAAAGCGTTTTAATGGGTTTTTAATGCAAAAAATCATTAAATGTGAAAATAACTAAGTATAGATAATGGTGTCTATGCATTCAGGATTGATAAGTTGGTTCCCAGTTGGAACAAGGATAGCTTGGATCAGGAATACGTATATTTCACAGGGTTTTGGCTCCAGAAGTCTGGAATGCTTCAAGCCAAAGCAATACATTTTCACAGAAGGAATCAGGTGATTCTGGAATGTATTAGGGCACATTCTTATAGGTAAAGAGTGTGAAGATCTTTTTGGTAAAGATCTGGGTTAGATGACGCCTTTATTTCATAAACCATATGATAGAAATTGAGTGTGATTCTAGAACCAGAGGGATTTTCAGCTGAATATACCCAATTGGCATATAATGAAAACATGATAATAATTAATAAAAATTGATGCTTATTTGTGATAGTGGTTGCTTTCCCCTCAATCATTTTATGTTTTATATTTTTGGCTTTTAACTGAAATAAGACTACCATGGAATGAAAGAGATGGTCTCCAGCTAAGACTATGGGAAGTGAAAAATGTGGAAGTTATCACCAGATGACAACAAGTTTAACACCAAGATTGCTTGCCCGGAATCCAAGCTCATCAAAGCTTACATAAAGTATTCCCTGTCAAACCGTAAAAGAGTCAGACCGGGATAATAAAGAAGCAAGCATTAATTTCCTGGATCCTCTACATGACTGTGAATAAAAGCTTATTTTGACCCCTGCCCAAAGTTCAAAGTAGTACAGATAACCCTCATGAGTAAATTGCCCCATATCTTTTAAACTGGCCAAGGGGAAGAGGATACCTATTGTCAAAGTTGTAGAAGGTTTTCTACTAGTAAGACCTCCCATGAAGAGTGGGAGAGGTTGAATAAGCACCTTGAAATGACAGAAAGGGGATGGTAGTTCATTGGGAATGAGTTTAGTAAGTTGCTGAAAGACTGGTACAGACCTACAGAAGGTTTGGCCCCAGCTGAAGTACAAGTGCATGGTGGGGATGCCCGACTAGTAAGGGGAAAAGTATTGGAATATTTTTCATTGATGCAGGATCAGTATAAACTTCTAGCTAGCCAACACCCTATACTAGTAAATGACAACTCCTCCAAACTGGTCCCTGGCTATGACCCAGGACACACTTTGGGGACTGGTGACCAGGAACCCCACATTCTGGTACTGGATTAACTGTTGGCTGGGGAGCCTTGGTGCTGGAGTATTTCTCACACACTGTGCACTTTTTCAGAACTTCAATTATGTCTTGTTTAAGGTTGGGCTGCCATACTACCTCTTTTAAGATTAGGCATATATTGTTAGCCTTTTTGTGTCTTAGTAGACAGGGATGTCTTAGGATAGTGATAACTCTTTGTGCAAGTGGGATGTAGGGAACATGTTTATCTTTAAAAATGTGGTATACTGTCCCATTTAATATATGGAAATGTTTTTCATTACTTATTAATGTATCATGGGTTGGTTGATGTGTGGAGGGGTCTTTCCCTTTTGTCTTGTACTCAGTGTTATATAGGTTGGGCCAGTCAGGGTCCAGGTAGTCAGGATGATTCTCTCTTGGCTGACATAGCCTAGAGAGCATCAGCCGTGATCAGCTCTGCCCCCTTTTATATTAGATGTCCAGATTGAGTGGCTCCAAAAGGGACATCCATTTGGATTGGCGCCTTGCAAGTGTGTTCTGAGTTTTGAAATAAATTAAAGATTGGTCAGTTAGCACTCAAACGTTTAAATGTCCTTCTAGATAACATCTCCATTTCTTTCATGTGTGGTATATTGCTAGCAATTCCTTGTTTTGTATGGGGTATCTCTACTCAGTTTTAGCTTTCTACTTTTATAACATATTGGTAGGAAGTCTTTCTGCCCTGGCTGGAGGATGCGTATGACTGTGCCAATGGTGGTATCACTGGCATCCAACTCAAGCTTGTAGTCCCCGTTGTTATTAGGGTATTATAAGATTGGTGCTTTGATCAGAGCTTGTTTAAGTAGTTGGAAATTCTTATTACATTCTGGTTCCCATATGAATTTCTTTTTGGCATTACCCTTGATTAGGTCATTGATTGGTGTGATTAGTTTCCCACAGTCTTTGATGTATTTCCTTAGGTAAGCTACCATACTGAGAAAGCATATAACTTGTTTAACAGAGGTGGGGTGTTGCATGTTGTTTATGACTTCAACTTTATCTGGATCCTCTTTGATGCCACCGCCAGAGACAATGTGGCCCAAGAACATGAGTTCCTTTTCCATATATTGGCACTTGCTAGGCTTTGCATAGAGTTTGTACTTTGCAAGTCAATTGAGTGTCTTGCGGACATGAGTGAGGTGCTCATCTTTGGTTTTTGAGAATATGATGATATTGTCAAGGTAGCATAATGTATTTGAGAGACTGTTTAGTGCTTGTTTCATCATAGTGACAAACGTTGCAGGAGAGTTGGTCATCCTAAATTTGATTACCCTACAATCAAAAGCTCCAAATTGTGTACAGAACACAGTTTTGGGTATGTATTTTTCTTTTACTTTGACTTGGTTGTAACCTGAGGTGAGGTCAATTTTGAAGAAAAATTTGGCTCCAGAGAGTCTTGCAAACAGATCCTCTATAAGTGACAGCAGATAATTATTCTTTACTGTGTTTGCATTAAGAGCTCTGTAGTCTGTTACTAGATGGAGTGAGCCCTGATTTTCTTTACAAAAAACACTGCTGCCCCCCACGGGAATTCTGATGGGTGGATGAAGCCTTTAGCTAGGTTATCCTCAATGTGATTTTTGAGGGTTTGTGTCTCCATGGGGGAGAGTCTGTAAAGGGGTGCAGGTTTGGGCATGGCCTTGAATAGGTCAATGTAATGTTTGACCTCCCATTTGGGGGGTAGTTATGTCAGCTCTTCCTTAAATACATTGGTGTATTCTTTTAGGAGTGATGCAAGTTCTGGGGATTAGATTTTGGTTGTTTGTACATTATTGAATTCAGTGTACCTCATTATTTGGAGAATACTGTATTTGTTAAGCCATTCCAAGTTGTCCTGAATTATTATTTAGAGAAATACTGTGTCTCTTAGAATGAGGTTGATGGGTTCTTTGAGGATATTAAAATTGACTCCATTGTGTTTGATGGCCATAGTTTTTGTTTTCCAAAATACGCTGGGGCTCACTAAGGTAAATCAGTCCATTCCTGCTACAATGTTGTAGTTTATGCTGTTTATGACAAGTCCTTTAATGGAAGTTTGAATGCCTTGGAGGTCAATTCTGAAGGGAGTTGTTTTGCCGTCAAGTAGAAATTTTGAATTATCTGCTGTTATGGCATATTTGAATTTGGATTTGGATTTGACAACTGGTCTTTTGTACTTGGTTACAAATGATTTGCTTACCATGGTGTGGTGAGCACCAGAGTTAAATAAATTTTGTGGGTGTGATTTATAAGTTCATATTTAGACAAGAAGTTGCAAGAAATCTTTAATTTTTACATTCATAAAGATAGAAGATTGCAGGACACATGGGATGCAAACATAAAAATTTGTTCCTTGGTACACTTTCTTGTTGGTTTGGGGGAAAACATGGGTACTTAAGCCTGTACCTTTAAGAGAGGGGGGCTAGACTAACAAAGTCTGGATCCCATCCTGGTGGGACCAACCACCATGATATCATCTAGTGCAGGACAGGAATAACCTCTCAAAGGGGCCTCCCAAAGCAGACCAGCTGAGAAAAGGGAGGAAAGTGGGCATCCAGGGCCATAACCAGGGCTCTAGTGATCAACCACAGAGAGCAATCCCAGGTGGGAGGGATATTTGAATCCAATTTGGGGATTTGGTGCAAGGAGAATAGGGAGGAAGCTGTGACTTCTGCAGGGAGAGGGTTTGTCAAGTCAGAGAAAGGGGGTTTTTTAGTCCCCAATTTGAGAGAGGGTGAAAACCCCTCAGGATAAGGGACTGACCAAGGCAACTGGGTAAATGTAGCTAGGATGATGGGGACCTGGGTGAAATGACCAAAGGCATTAGAAAGCAGACCAGGAGTAGAACCAGGCAATTGAGTGATCAGAGTAAGTTTGTTCCAAATACCAGGGCTGGTGGACCAAAACAATAGGAAGATGGACACCAATACCATCATGGCTCCCTTATATAAAGGGGAAAATATGGTACCAGAGGGAGTTTTTAACCAAAACTTCTGGGTGGACAGTCTGGGAGTACTGGGTAAATAAGGAAGAGTTTGGGCCAAGTTTGGATCATCTCAGATCAATTCTCAACAGAAAACCATGGGCAGGCGAGAAGTAGGGCAGGCAGGCAAATGGGCAGGTGGACCAGACAGAAGCAGGAGGAAAGACAGCGGCGGGAGTCAGGACAATAACCTTTATTATTAAATAAAACTTCAAAAACAAAGAGATTTGCAAAGTCAGGAGTTTGATTCAATAATTGAAATTGGTAAGCAAGGGACCTGACAGCCCATGCTTTCATTATATGCAATGGGGGTGATAGGGCCAGGGTTTTTTAAAAGGGCTTATTGGAAAACAATCTAAAGGGGGCCAGTTAAAAGTCACTTCCTAATCTTTCCATGGTCTGGGCCTAAGAAAATAGGGGCAGCAGGCTCAGGTGTAGGTTACAGTTAACCAACTAGCTAGGAGCATTCCAAGGACTCAGGGTGCACATTACCCCTAATGCCTTCCTCTGATGTCCCAACTGGAGGGCTCCCAAACCTAATTACTTTGGGCTGAGGGACTCCTGGGCTGGAGGAATCACTTTCCTGGGATTCTGCTGATTGTGAGATTTTATGCCCAGTTTTCCCAGGCCAAGGGTTAGATACATCCTGTGCCATGTGGCCCGCATTTTTACGTTGGCCCGCCAATTGTCTCAAAACAGGCTGACAGCAGGAAAGCAAACAATCCAGCTGGATTAAAGTCTCTTTCATAGTTGGAGGGGACTCCAGAGAAGGGATTGGGGATTCAGCCGTGAAGACCAACACAAAGCGCACATCCACTGTGTGGGCCAGGTCCTCCAGGTTTTGAAGGGGTTTTGCCTGCACATGGCCCGCCTTTTTTGATGGTCTGGGAAAAACATCCTGATTCAGGGCTAAGGCGGGCCTTGGAACTATACAGTACCCTCCTCTTTTCCCTGTTCCTCTGTTTTAAGACCTTTGGGTTCAGAGAATGTGGGGGTCAGATCCATAGTGGGTTGCTGTTTCAGCATTGTTTACTTTGGTAGTGTCCTCTTTCCTGGAACAGGAGCGGTTTGCACTTTGGCTGTGATTGCCATTGTTACAATTGGAGTTGTCATTGTTTTGGTTGGTGTTGTTGTAACTGTGCTATTTTAGCAGAGTTAAAAGGGGGAAAATATTTAAAGCTAGATAATAATCTTTATTGTGAGATAGTGATTATATAGTAAATGTGAATCAAGGATAACAGGAACATGATTATTGATCACACGGTTGAATGGCAGAAGGGGGTGGCTTGATCCTGGTAATGAGTCAAGCGCCAAAACAAGTTATCCACCATTAAGGATCCTTATCTGTTCATGTTTTGCATTTGGTAATTTGAGTTGACTTCCTAGTCTGGCTTCAAGTGACCAGGTAATTGGATTGCGGGTCACAACCCTGCTTGGTTGGAACCTTGCTGGCAGGTTGAGCCTGCAGTTTTGACATCCCCCCAACTGAAGGTTGGCCTCCTCTGGGGGCAGTTTTTCAGGGAGGTTGTCAGGAGCCCGGGTGCTGTATTGGACTAATTGTTGTTCTGTGGCGGGCAGGGCGGTTTCTTGTTATTTTTGTCTTGCTTTGCAGGGTCGTAGGCAATCATGGTGTAGGGTCTTGTCTTGCTTACGTTTTCCAAGCCCTTGCACAAGGTAAGTGTTATTGTTGTTTACCTTTAGAATGATTGCTGGCCCCACTTTCTTGGGTTGTAGTTTGCTCTTGTCAACATTCATGACCCAAACTTCATCCCCAACTTCATGTCTCTTGCGGATGGGGATAAAGTTTTTTTTAGACGTTCATTTTCCTTCACTGCTTGTTTGCTGTTGGCTTTTACAACGTGAGGGTCTGAGTGTGGGGGGACTTCACTTGGAATTTCCAGTTTTGGTCCTCTCAATGAT
>QTSX02002543.1:0-27029 GCA_014839935.2 Entomophthora muscae | reverse complement strand
CAAAAATGCCATGGAGTCCCAGTTGGAGACACACCTGGACTAGTGGCATTTGGAGGTCATATTGTATTATGGTCAAAATGAGAGGGTGGGCTTTGTTGCCTTTGATTGATGTACAGGCCCCAGTTGGAGTATTCTTGGGAGAGAGACCAGAGTTGGCATGGGCTTGTAGGGTTGCAGCCACAGTGGACTTTGCAAACCCCATTGCAACTACTATTTCCCCAAGGGACATAAGCATCCCTCACTTTTCAACCATTTTCAGAACAATTTCCGGGGTAATGAGCTTTCTTCTGTGTCTTGTAGGCTGATTGGCTGGGGGTGGGATGTGTCTGTCTTGGGAACCAAATTTTGCCATCTGATTGGTTGTTTCTGGATTCTGGGTTCTCTGGATGACCCCATGGCTCAATTGGCTGATTCTGGATGTCATTATTGATATGTGATTTGGGTTGGCAGCTGCCTGTGCATGATGGGCAAACAGGACCATGCTGGAAGTTGAAGGAGAAAGAACATACTCCTGGGTAGTTATTAGGGAGAGGCCTGCAGGTTGGGAGTGACCATAGACAGAGGCTTCACTATTAGAAAGACCCAGTGTAGCCCTGCATGGTTTTGTCAAGGCCAGGGAACATCTTGTTGACCTGGTTGTTGCTAAAAGAAGAAATAATAATTTTTATTAAAAAATAAACTCAAATAAGAGGAGTGTATGTTTTAGTAAGTTTTATTGTTAAGTATGTCTAATTTGAAAATATTACAATCTAAATTTTAGTTGACTTAAAAATAGGATAGGGTGATTTTTGAGAATGCCTGTGATTCATAAAAGAATTAGCATAAATAAACAATAGATCCTTTATACTTTTATTTTGAGAAAGCTGTTAATTAAGTTACTTTCAAATTCACCTCATTTTTGATTTGAAACTTGGTTCTTGGATTTGATAATCCCACAATTTCATATTTGCTAATTATTTCATGTTGTCTATGATTTGTTAAACTTGTAGAAAATACCAAATTTTAAATTAGAATCCCACATTTCTGATTTATGTATCCCACTTTAGTTTGATGTGCTTTGTCTTTTTTAGGAAAGCTATCTGCAGTGGGAATTTTAAATTTGCAAATTTAAATAAGTCAAAAAAGTCAAATTAGATGGTTGAATTTGTTAAACATTTTATTTTAACTCACCTGAGTTGCTCGCAAATGCAATTCAAAATTTGGACGTAGGATTTGATGATCCCACATTTCTATCATTAGGTTCTGAATTTAAAGTACAATCCTGGTCTAAATTTTGCTTTTTATATGAATGTGATATTTCAATTGTAATATACACCACCCAACTGCCTTTTTATAGATTTTTTGTCTTAATTAGTCATTTTTGATTTCACATGCCTATTTTAGAACCACTAAGCTAATTTTCACCCATTTTGTCCATATTTTATGCTATATTTAAAAACTCAGAACAATTTTTTTATCATTTATGTCTCGGATCTCATGCCGTATTCTAGATAGCTAGGTATCATTCTTGTTTACATCTCATTTCATACAACAACTGAGTGGTTTTATTTACTTTTTGAGTTGCTATAGTGTTTTTTTGGATTGAATTTTGACTCACTGCACCTGAGTGTATTTTCTCACCAATTTAAATAGTAAACATTGCACACCAAAGTACAACTCAAACCATTTTGTTTATGATTCCATGTATTTTGTACAGTTTTTTTGAATTTCTTTGCTTGTTGTTTGGTTTGTTCATTCCTGTATTAAGCCATTTTATCTATTAACACTAGGGTTGGGATGGGTACCAAAATTGACATAGTTGGTTTTGTGGCTTTGAAAGTTATGCACAAATCATTTTTTTGATCTTCATGTCACATTAAAATTCATGCAGATTTATTTTGTGTTTTTAGGGAGCAGTCCACAATTGCAACTGCCACATTTTGTGCCCTGCTCTTAAAGTCACAGCACAACATGCATGAATTGTGATATGACCAAGCACAATCTCATGTGGTTTTGTGTTGTGTCTAATCATAAGTATGCATGCTATCCCTTTCAATTAAAATAGATATTTATATATTTTTTGATTGATGTCTTACCATAATTATCTAAAGCAAAGTGTGGTACAATTAAAACTATCATTGTGAGATAATGACAGATAAAGCTTAAATAAATTTTAGTTAAAAAATAAGATCCAACAACTAAACTTGCTCAAATTTTCATCCTGTGCCTTGCACAAAATGATATCATATGTCTCATCTTTAAAAACAGCTTTAATTTTACATCCTGTGCATTGCACAAAATGAAATCATCTGTTTCATATTTGAACACCACCTTCCCTTTTAAATTTTGTGATCTACACAATGGTGTGAGGCACAAATTGTGACCTATTCCAAAAGTTGCAGCACAAAACCACATGGATTGTTTTGTGACCTAATACAAAACATCCAAAAAAAAGGTTTTGTGACACTGTGTTTACACAATTACTGTTCCCATCCTACCCTAATTAACACCCAAAAGCCCTGTCAACAGAGGGTACTGTAAATTCAGAACCTGAACGTAAAAATGCGGGATTGTCAAATCCTTGGTCCAAATTTTGAATCACTTTTGCGGGCAACTCAGCTGAGTGAAAATTAAAATATTTAATAAAATCAACCATTTAATTTGAATTTTTTGATTTATTTAAATTGGCAAATTTTGAATCCCTTGAGCAGATAACTCAACTAACAAAAGACAAAAGCTCAGCAAACAAATGCAGGATACATGAATTGGAAATGAGGGATTCTAATGTACAATTTGAGATTTACTGTATGTCAAACAAATCATAGACATCATGTAAAAATTAATGAATCTGAATTTGTGGGATTGTCAAATCCAAGAACCAAGTTTCAAATCAAAAATGAGGTGAATTTGAAATAAATATAATTTATGGGCGTCTTAAAAAGGATGCTAAAGGATCTAGAGTGGATTTGTGCTAATTCTTTTAGGAATCATAGGCATTCTCAAAAATTGCCCTATTCCATTTTAGGACAGCTAAAATTTAGGTGCTTGATTACAGTAGATTTTAAAAGATGCTAATAATAAAATAGATGTTACAGTAGAAAATCAAATGAAAGGGATAGTACGCCCTCGTAAAACCCAAAATCAAGCAAAGAACCACAGCCAAATCCCTGAAAGAAATAGACAACTTAAATGCTGTCATAGACAAAAAAAATGGGTCAAAGCTGGGGTCACCCAAATAGCCCTTGAAAATCTGGACCTGCCTTATTTTTCCTCAAGTAATTATGACAAGAAAATTACACGTTATACACTATTTGGGGATGGCAGTGCTCAACCCACTGGTTGCTGGAGTTTTTTGAATTATGACATCATTGACTCAAATTCCAACGCAGGACCATCTACTGCTGAAAATATTCTTGCTGGACAATCAGAAGCCGTGGAATCCCCTCCTGCCTCATCCTGAACTCCCTTAAGACTTTCCCATTTTCCCTCTAGAAACTTGTTTCTAGATAGCTTAAGTTCCCTCAAAAATAAAAGAAATTTATCCCAAAATGATGGTGTATCTGGGGCTGTTTGCCCCTGTCCTAGAAAGATTAGCCTTTGTGACAGTCAAGGTTGCTGTTGATTCCATGGCTGTGACCTGGCCCGCCCTTTACATGCCAATGCCCTCAGATTCTTTTTCTAATTTCCCTTTGCAAGTCATTTGCTTACTGACTGATTCCTACCTCCATCTTCTGCTACACTGCCATTGGATCCAAGATGTTGAACCTGTCCTCCCAATTTGGTCTCCTGCTTGTCAAGCAGCTTACGATTTGTTTGTTATATCCTCATTGTATTTCTTTGAATTGTGCTGCATACCATTTCACCCTAACAATAGAATTATATATTACAATCTATCTTATCATGTTGTCTTTTCCTTGATGTATTGATAGTTCATTTGCTGCTGATAATGTGCTTGTGTTTAATTGAATAGTTTCACCTCCAGTTGCCTACCCAAGACCAGCTGTGGTCGCGGAGGCGACTTGATTTCCTATTGCCAAGGCGACTGGAGGTGAAACTATCCAATTAAACGCAAGCACATTATCAACAGCAAATGAACTATCAACACATCAAGGAAAATACAATGTGATAAGATAGACTGTAATATATAATTCTATTTTATTGTTAGCATTTTTTAAAATCTACTGTAATCAAGTATCCTTAATAGCAACACATTAACACTTTTGTAATAAACTGATGGTTTATCTTTCCCAACTCTCCTTCTTCCTTGAAATTAAGTTTTATGGCCCCTGGCTACATCGGGGGCCAAAAAACTTTTAAAAAGTTCTGCGTCATCAGGAGGGTGGCTCATATATCATTATATAGGTTTTATGGTCGCTATATTAGTGATTTAGAGTGCAGAATATTGCATCATTTCCAGTTTGGAAAAATTCACATTTCACTTAATTTTATGTCTAAACATGGTTGTTGAGATTGGATTTTTCATTTGATTTTATCCAGAGTTGAGCTTCTTGATTTGGGTTGATTTGTCCTAGTTTCTTAATGTACATTCAATTTGGATTCTGGTTCCCCCAATTATTATTTGGGTTTACTAGTGGCATTCAAAAGTGATTTGAAATTGGTTCTTGGATTTGACAATCCCACAATTTCAAAAAACATAGTAAACTTAATGAAAATGGTTGATGGATTTGAACACTTCAAATCTGATTCCAGTTAATTCATTTTGTCCATTGGAAATATGCAGTTCAACTTGATACTTTGCAAAGTGTCTATGAGTTCCCGCATTTTTAAAAATCCAAATAAAAATACAAAGAATTAAATTTGATTAAAAAAGGGCCATCCCGCAAAAGTGATTTAAAATTTGGACCAAGGATTTGACAATCCCACATTTTTATGTTCAGGTTCTGAATTTACAGTATATTTTACACTGATGCTTGGAGTTTGCTTAAATCTGAGTCCATTCTGTTTAAATCCGAGTTATTTTTGCTTAACAACATAGCTGTGAAA
Source organism: Entomophthora muscae (assembly GCA_014839935.2). Lineage (NCBI taxonomy): Eukaryota > Fungi > Entomophthoromycota > Entomophthoromycetes > Entomophthorales > Entomophthoraceae > Entomophthora > Entomophthora muscae. The sequence goes on along the minus strand of QTSX02002543.1, from coordinate 22,046 downwards.
ACTACTGTATTAGAGATGGGCAGAAAGCTTAAACTTTTTAAGAAAGTACACAGTATGCTACTCATGTTCTATATATAAGGTGTCCATCTATGATCAATAGTTATAAAAATATTTAATACTAATTCGAGTTTTCTTTAAAACAAAATACTGTCCTATAGATGAAAACAGCACAATTTAAAGTTTGAACAGAACTTAATCAACCAAGCATCATTGCGAATAAAGTATATCATTTTTCATACAAAAAAGTTCTTGAGCCAAGCTTACAATGAGACAAGCCTTTCAGGATAGCAAAGTATATCTGGCCTTCTTGTAGTAATTGATAGGTTGTGTACAATAAAAGGCATGTCCCAGAAGCCTTCCTTAGACTTAAATAAAGCTCTTAGTCTGAATGTGACATTGGCAAACTTCAAGCGTAAAAACTTGAAGCTCATACTACAAGATATATAAATATGAGGTGAGCTAATATTAAGCAGGAGTCTATAAGCTGAGTTGCAATTTTTCACAAGTATATGAAAAGGTGACATATAGGGAAGCATAATATTTAATAACGTAAGTGAACCAAAGGCTTAACCCAATATAATTAACTTGCTGAATGGCCTGATAATATTAAACTATTAGACATTGTAGAGGTGTTATTCCAAAACTTATTTTCGCTTAAAATAACGAATTTAGATAGTTAATAAGGGCTTTTAATGAGTCATAAACAATTCAAAGTTGCTTTAAAAGGGATATGCTAAAATAAATTCACAAGTTAAAAACGAAATCTTATAATTTCAATAAAGGTTGTAAAACTCATGATATAATAAAAAAAGTATAGTAAAAATCAATAATTTATTTTTAAAGTACTTCACAGATGGCTTTGGTGTGAGGAAAATAATGGTTTAGAGGATACATATAGGCTTGGGTGGGTTAATTTGGCTTTGGTGTGAAACTTTAATTTGATCAAATAAAAACAGGAAAAGTAAAATATAAAGTTATGAGACCTTATTTTTCTTACTATTAATTTTAGATACTAACTATGGATGTAATGATAGAGGTTTAGATATAAATATAGAGAAGCAAGAATAAATATTTACCTAAACCGGGAAAGTATTTTTTGAAGGACGAAATGATATTTACAGTTAAGGATTTAGAAAGAATGTCAGATGTCTTTTTGAGGGAGATCGAGTTTTACAAAAACAGGAGGATCGTCATATTCTGAGCGCTTATTAGCTGTATAAAATCAATTAGCAAGAGAATTACATGAGGGTATTTAACTCACCTGTAATATTTGCAAAGCGAAAAATGTTATTCCAGTTATTTAACAAGCGATCTATAGCTAAAAGAGTTAACTTGATACAACTTTAAAACATTACATTGATAGCCATCATTTAACATCTTAAATTCATAACTTAGTATATTTATCTTTTTCAGCGTTTCTTTAGAGTGGTATAATAACATTTCCAGGTCTTCAAGTTCTTTTTGCTTGGCAGCCACAGCATTGGTTTGTTCTGGATTGATAGATTGTCTATCGCTAGATTTGCTTGCTCTCAGAGTTGCGAGGCCTGAGTTTAAATCTGAAAGGCTTGCACTTTTATCAGAATTGTTTGACATAATATTATAAGATCGACTGTGGGTTTAGGAGTTATAAACTGTCAGAAAAGTTGTTGAAATTCTGAGTAAAAGATGATAATAAATTAGGTATTTGGGTCAAAATAAATTTTTATGGGGGTCACTTCAAAATTATCAATTACGGCTTACAGATCAACAGAAACGCTTCAGGCTTTGTATTGTGGTGCTGAATTCAGATTAGTGAATAATCCAAGTTGAAATGACATGTTCAAATATTTTCGATGAGCTTAAAACCCAAATTCCCCTCCTGAAATAAACATATCTCTTATTCTAAATTTTAATATAATTGATGAACATAACAACAGCATTCTAGCTAAATCTTAGTTTTAATTGGCTTAAAATGCAACATCAAATATGATGTTTTTACATCTAAATAGTAGATACTGTTAGTTTGATGATACCTTCAATGGTAGTTAGTTTTTACTATTAATTCTAAAAAATAAAAGTTGACTAGTCAGCTTATTATAAATTATATGATTTAAGCCTCTTTTGAAATTTCATATCACTTTCTATCAATTTATATAAAAATTGGGGGTTGATTGAAAGTACTCTAACAAGAAAATATGTATTTTTATTATACAAAAAATAATATTTAGCAGCATTTTCTACCTTAAAAGATATTTTCTATTAATTAAGTATATTTTCATTGCATCAAAAGATTCATTGAGAAATTTGCACAAATTCCAAGTGTTTTTTTTAAAAGTTTCAAAAAGAATAGAATGCTAATCTCAATGAAACCAAACTCATTATTCCTTGAACTGATTGTTTTGGTAAAAAAATCAAGCCATCTAAACAGGTGCTCAAAGGAGTGGATTTGAAGCCTCCAAACTTTTATTTTGAGGATCCTTGTCCTCCTCCTTTGCCAATTTTTTGCTAAAAACTTTATTGGGATAAAATTTTTTTGGGGGACAAAGGGGGATCTCTATCTAGAGTCCCCATCAAAGAAATTCATCTTGATTCAGATTTGGAGTTGGGGTGGGGGAAGACCAGCTAAATGCAGTTGGTTCATGGTGAAGTTTTGATATATCAGATATTATTTTTCAAGCATTCTCTTGACCTAATTCTTTCCACCAGGTATAATTTTAGAGAAAAGTTGGGATTCTATCTAATGTGGAATTTACCAGGGATTTAAAGCTCAAAACCACCAGTGGGGCTAAAAATTCCCTGTCTCAGTATACTGTTAAGGAGCTGGATTTATGGGTATTCTGGCCACTGCCAACACACTTAACATCCAGTCATTGCCTGGTTTGGTGCCAATCCAATATACTGTTCTATATACTAAGAAAGGCAACAAACCAATATTACATGACTTGTCCAAGTATCCAGTGACTTGAACCCATTCTGCACATGACCATCCTTATCTTTGATCCAACTTAGATTCCCGCCACAGCACAAGCTATATAAGTCTAAAGTATTATCCAATAAAATATACTTCTCTTCTTCTTAATTCCATATTTGAAGCTTCCCCAAAAGTTGCTCCTCATCACTGGTAGCAGCTACGGGTTTTGACCACACCCATGAAAGAAAGAATGACTGAACAAAACCTGCCCACCTTTGCTCACGTACTCAACCAGGCCACATCTCAGGATACCTGGAAGACGTACTTCCACGCCCACAATATTGATAAAGATTTACCTAGTGGATGCACCATATTTGAAGGACTGGTCATGCCTAAAGCATGCACCAAGATAATTCAATACAGTTGCTCTCTCCAACCACAAACAAACACACAACTGCCTATCACAGGCAAAGTCACCAACACCAAGTACATTGGTATTGACAAGTTCTTTGGTAAAAACAATGAAAACATCATCAACTGGCTAGGCCACTCAGCCGCTAAACTCTGCGCCAGCCGCATTCCCCACAAAAAATGGGTCGAGGAAGCCAGCAAGTGCCTGTACAAGGCCTTAGATAACTGGTTTGCCACTTAGGTTGGCTCACAAACTGACAAACAGCTCAATAACTGGGAAGATTTAAAAGCCAATATCACCCACAACTTCTGCGTCACCAAATCCCTCCAAGACATTGAAATACAGCTCAGCAATCTTCCTCAGAAGACCACTATCACAGCTTACACCAATGAATTTGAAGAGATACACTGCAAGATCCAAAACCCAGCACAAGCTGACAACATGCATACTCAAGCCTCATTCATCAACAGAATGAAACCCTCAGTTACTGCCCTCATCCGCCCAGAGGCCAACACCTCCATGCCTGCGCCCATTGCAGAAGCCAAGCACGCAGAAAAATGCGCAAACATGGAATATGCTGCATGCAACAGCAACCACTCCTCAAACAGCAATGGCAGAGACAACTCCAATGGCAACAAACGCCAAAACACCAATCATAGCAACAGCAACTCCAATTGCTAACAATGGCAATTGCAGCCAGAGCACAAACTGCTCCTGTCCCAAGAAAGAGGACACCACTAAAGTGAACAATGCTGAAACAGCAACCTGCTATGAATCTGACCCCACATTCTCTGACCTCAAAGGTCTCAAAACAGAGGAAAAGGGAAAAGAGGAGGGGGAACAGGCTTAAGTGCCCCTGTCTTCCCCCAACACCAACAAGAAGAATGTACCAAGGCACAAACTTTGCTGCTTGCATCCCACGTGTCCCGCAATCCTCCATTTTTATGAACGTAAAAATTAAAGATTGCTCACAACTTCTTGTCTATCCATGCATTTATAAATCTCATACAAATAAAATTTTATTGACTCTGGTGCACAACATACCATGGTTAGCAAACTATTTGTAACCAAATAAAAAATACCAGTTATCAAATCCAACTTCAAATATGCCAGAATGGCAGACAAATCAAAAGTTCTACTTGAAGGCAAAACAACTCCCTTCAGAATTGTCTTCCAAGGCATTCAAACGTCCATCAAAGGACTTGTCATGAACAACATAAACTACAAAATTGTAGCAGGCCTGGACTGGTTCACCCAAGTGAACCCCAGCCTATGTTGGAAAACAAAGACCATGACCATCAAACACAACAGAGTCAATTTCAACATTCTCAAAGAACCTACCAATCTCACTTCCTAAGCAGACATATTATTTGTCCAAGTCATAAATCAGGACAACTCAGAATTTTAACCAAAGAAAGTACCCTCCACATAATGAGTTACACTAAATTCAATAACATACAAACACAGAAAATCCAATGCCTAGAACTTGAAGCACTCATAAATGAAGTACACCCATGTATTTAAGGAAGAACTCACAGAGTTACCCCCTGAGCAGGAGGTTAAGCATGACATTGACCTATACAAAGCCATGCCTAAATCAGCACTCCTCTACAGACTCTCCCCTATAGAGACACAAACCCTCAAGACCCATATTGAGGATAACTTAGCTAAAGGATTCATTTGTCTGTCTGAATCCCTGTGGGGGCAGCAGTGTTTTCTGTAAAGAAAAAGGAAGGCTCACTCCATCTGGTAATTGGCTACAGAGCACTAAATGTAAGTACAGTAAAAAATAAATACCCCCTTCTGCTCATAGAAGACCTATTTGCAAGACTCTCTGGAGCAAAAACTTTCTCAAAGATTGACCTCACATCTGGTTATAATCAAGTCAAAGTAAAGGAGAAAGGCATACCAAAGACTGTGTTCCGTATGCAATTTGGATTGTTTGAATGTAAAGTAATGAAACTTTGGGATGATAAACGCTCCTGCAACATTTGTCACTATGATAAAGTAAAAATTAAATGGCCTCTCAAATACATTATGCTACCTTGACAATATCATCATATTCTCAAAAACCAAAGAGGAACACCTCACACATGTTTACAAGACACTAAATTGACTTGCAAAGCACAAACTCTATGCAAAGCCTAGCAAGTGCCAATTTATGGAAAAGGAACTCTTGTTCTTGGGCCACATTGTCTCTGATGGTGGCATCAAATCAGATAAAGACAAAATAAAAGCTATAAATAACATGCAACACCCCACCTCTGTTAAACAAGTTAGATGCTTTCTTGGAATGGTAGCTTACCTAAGGAAATACATCAAAAGACTGCAGAAAGCTCACTGCACCAATCAATGACTCAACCAAGGGTAATGCCAAAAAGAAATTTATCTAGACACCAGAAGGCAATAATAATTTCTAATTATCAAAACAAGCTCTGATTAAAGCGTCAATCTTGCAATATCTTAATAACAACAGGTGCTACAAGCTTGAGTCAGATGCCAGCAACACTGCCATTGGTGCTGTCCTACTGCATCTGCCAGCCAGGGCAGAAAGACTTCCTGCCAGTATGTTACAAAAGTAGAAAACTAACTAACACTGAGCAGAGGTACCCAATACACAATAAGGAATTGCTAGCAATATACCGCACATGCAAGAAATGAAGATGTTATCTAGAAGGAGATTTAAGCGTCTGAGTACTAATTGACCATAAATCCTTAATATATTTCAAAACTCTGAACGCACTTGCACAGCAACAAGCTAAAAGGATGTCCCTGCTGGAGAAGCTCAATTTGGACATTAATATAAAAAGGGGGCAGAGCTGGTCACAACTGTTGCTCTCTCTAGGCTATGCCAGCCAAGAGAGGATCATCCTGACCACCTGGACCCTGACTGGCCTAACCTTTATAAAAATGAGTACAAGACAAAAGGGAAAGACCCCTCCACACATCAACTAACCCATGGTACATTAGTAAGAAATGAAAAACATTTCCATATATCAAATGGCACAGGTTACCACATCATTAAAGATAAACATGTTTCCTACATCCCACTTGCACAAAGAGTTGATATAATACTAAGACATCACTGTCTACTAGGGCATACAAAGACTAACAGCCTATACCTCACTCTAAAAGAGATAGTGATAAGGAGTGCCTTTGGGGAAGCTTTGAATATGGAATTAAGAAGAGAAGAAGTATATTTTATTGGATAATACTTTAGGCTTTGTTATGAATGCTGCCATTCACCACGTTTTGATTTTGCCTTTGTTGGGTTATTTTGAGGACAGATATCTTTCTTTTGCTTTTGCCCTTCAAAATGAGGCTGGCTCTAAATTGGGAAATATAATTGTTCAGTTTCTTGATCCTGCGCAACTCACTTGCCCCACTCATGCTTGTGGAAAGTGATCCTACTGTCCTGGTATTGTTTTGTGGTATTGCAAACCACTATATAATAAATTTCCTATTTTCCAATAAAATTAAGTTATTATTCACATTTTTGTCTTTGTGTCTCCATGTAATATGGCGCCTCTCTAGCCACGTCTAGTAGATATTATTCATTCAGGGCCACAAGGTAATCACATAACCTTCCCTGCTGTTCTAACCAAGACTTAGTACAAATCCAATCCTAAGGTTAGGATTCCATGTTGTGACTCTGTGCTGAACCTCAGATCCCAATAGGCTTAAATAGCTTTAGCTGTGGCGGAGATTTCAGTTAGATTAAACCTAGCAGTTGGTCATGTGCAGGATGGATTCAAGTTGCTGGATACCTGAAAAGTCATGTGGTATTGGTTTGTTGCCATTTCTGGCATGTCAAACTGTATATTAGAGGGGCACCAAATTGGGCAATGTCTGGATGTTAAGTGGGCTGGCGGTAGCAAGAATACCTGTACTGTCAGTATACAAGAGTACTGTGGAGCTCTAGCAGGTGAGGGAGGGTCCAAAGCAGGTACTGACATGGCCCACCAGATGATGGGATCTAACTTTACCAGGTAGGAAAGGGCCTTCCCAGCCACAGCCCAAGGTCCAGTTGCTGGCAAGGCAGAGTCAATCAATCCCGTGAGCACAAGGTAAAGCACTCCCAGGAATTGCTACTCTGGCCAGAGGCATCAGAAGTGGGGGGTTGTGATGGTTGGTTTGGGTGTCGGGGGCGGTTATGGGGACAAGTAGGAAGCAGGATTGTTGTACTTCCTGCTGAGATAAAGGGTAGATGGTGATTGCTTTGCCGTCACAGACAATTTAGTAGGGTTCCTTGGGTGCGTTTGGGTGGGTGTACACTTCAAGTCTTCCAATAATTTAGGGTTTGTGGTCAGGATTGGCGGGATACTCAGTGAAATGCAAGGGTAAATGGAGCGTTGGGTGGCAGTAGTAGTAGGCTTTGGTTTTATCACTGGGTCTGCTATCTATCCCAGTAGAGGGTTACTGACGCTTGGGTGTATGCGTGGAAGAGTATCAAAAATAGGTATGGAAATTGGTGACCAGGTTCATCAACTTTATTTGGTAGTATGATGATACAGACTTTTTCAAGTGCTTCTGTTTATATACTTCTCACATGCAGGTGCCTCTGGGTATTCTTCTGATGCTTCTGTGTGGCAAGGCTTGGCATTTCGGTTCTGCTGTTTGGTTGGCTGCTTTTGGTTATTTTTGGGGTTTTGGAACAGTTTTTTGGCTTTTTGGTGGTTTCTTGGTTGGCTGGTCTTGATTTTGGCGGTTTGGCTTCTGGGGGTTTGGGGTTTTTTTCAATTTGAAACCATTTTTGGCTGGTTGCAGGCTCTCTTGAGCAAAGGCTTGTTAAAGGGGTCCCCAATTGGGGACCCCAAATTACTTAATGGAGGGTGGGCTTGATCTGGGTTTACTGGGCAGCTAAATAGCCTGCCCAGGCCCAGCCAAACCCACCAAGGCTTGGGTGTAGCTTTGGGGCCCAAAGCGGGCCCCTCAGCTACCACCAGGGCAGGAATGATTCTGCACCTGGATTTGCTTTGAAAAGCAAAATCCAGGTGCGACAAATCTCCCCTGCCCGCTAGCCCCGCCTGGTGGTTAGGAGCGGGTTTGATTCCCGCCCGGGGCCTCAAAACTGTTACTTTGTAACATATACATCCAGATCCCTGACACACCCCTCCCTTAAGGGGTTACTTGGGTACATCAGGAGGGGTTTTGTCTTGACGGCTGCTGCCTGATGTTCCTGGAGTTGTTTTGCTAGTTATACCAACCAGGGCAAGTGTTCAACCTTTACTAAGGCGGAGGCAGGATCCATGGCACTTATTGGTGACAGGCTCTTTGGCGCCCTGGAACTTAACCAGGTATATGTTCCTATCTGGTTGGTATCTGATGATTCTTCCTGGGTCCTATGTGTACTGAGTCTAGCTTCTTTCTGTTCCCAGCCAGGACCCAGATGGGGGAGTTGATGGGGAGTGGTTCCTCTGTAGAGGTTACCTTTTGTGTTTTGAGCCTTTTTATTTCTGCTATTTTAGCTTTGAGGTATATGTGTTGTAGAGTTGGTACTTGTTCTACTGTGGGAGGCTTTCCTGGGAGATCTTCACATATGGTTGGTTGTTGCGGGTAACTATCTCTGGTTTGTACCTGTATGTTAGTTCAAACAGTGAGTAGCCTGTCCCTTGATTGGTGAGGACCCAGGATAATAATAATGCATGTTTCACTCATAGTGGCTATGTGTCTTTGGCTTTGCCATCCATTATTTTCTCAAGGGTTCTGATAAGGCTGCCATTTAGGTGTTTAACCCTGCCATTGGCCTGTGGCCTGTAGGGCAAGTTTGTGGAATGTTTGATGTTCTTTGCTTTTAGGTTGTTGTTTACCATGTGACCTGATAACTCTGTTGCTCCATCAGTTATGATGTATTCTGGAGTACTGTAGTCAGCTATGATTGCTTTGTTGATGAATTGGTTCATTGTTTCTGCTTTGTGGTCCTTTGTTGCCCAGCAGATAGGCCATCATGTGGCAAAGTCAATGGCTACAATTAGGAAACAGTTGATTTGTCTTAGTTTATGGGAAGGGTCCCACTACATTCAGTCCCCAAACCTTGAATGGTTTGGGGTCAGGTACTAGGTTGACTGTTGGCTGGGGCGCCTTGGTGCTGGTGTATTTTTCACATACTGTGCACTTTTTTAGAACATCGATTATGTCTTGTTTGAGGTTGGGCCACCATACTATCTCTTTTAGTGTGAGGTATAGGTTGTTAGCCTTTGTATGTCCTAGTAGACAGTGATGTCTTAATATGGTGTCAAATCTTTGTGCAAGCAGGATGTAGGGAACATGTTTGTCATTAATGATTTGGTATACAGTGCCATTTGATAAATGGAGATGTTTTTCATTCCTTACTAGTGTATTGTGGGTTAGTTGGTGTATGGAGGGGTCTTTTCCTTTTGTCTTATACTCATTGTTGTATAGGTTGGGCCAGTCAGGGTCCAGGTGGTCAGGATGATCCTCTCTTGGCTGGCATATCCTAGAGAGAGCGACAGCTGTGATCAGCTCTTCCCCCTTTTTGTATTTGATGTCCATATTGAGCTGTTCCAGCAGGGGCATCCATTTGGCTTGTTGCTGTGCAAGTGTGTTCTGAGTTTTGAAATAGATTAAGGATTTATGGTCAGTTAGTACTCAGACGTTTAAATGTACTTCTAGATAACATCTCCATTTCTTGCATGTGTGGTATATTGCTAGAAATTCTTTGTCATGTATTGGGTACCTCTGCTCAGTGTTTGTTAGTTTTCTGCTTTTGTAACATACTGGCAGGAAGTCTTGCTGCCCTGGCTGGCAGATGCAGTAGGAGTGCACCAATGGTGGTGTCACTGGCATCTGACTCAAGCTTGTAGCACCTGTTGTTATTAAGATATTGCAAGATTGGTGCTTCAATCAGAGCTTGTTTTAATAATTGGAAATTATTATTGCCTTCTGGTGTCTAGATAAATTTCTTTTTGGCATTACCCTTGGTTGAGTCATTGATTGGTGCAGTGAGCTTTCTGAAGTCTTTGATATATTTCATTAGGTAAGCTACCATTCCAAGAAAGTATCTTACTTGTTTAAAAGAGGTGGGGCATTGCATGTTATTTATTGCTTTTCTTTTGTCTTGATCTGCTGTGATGCCACCATTGGAGACAATGTGGCCCAAGAACAAGTGTTCCTTTTCCATAAATTGGCACTTGCTAGGCTTTGCATAGAGTTTGTGCTTTGCAAGTCAATTGAGTGTCTTGCAAACATGCATGAGGTGTTCCTCTTTGGTTTTTGAAAATATGATGATATTGTCAAGGTAGCATAATGTATTTGAGAGGCCATTTAATTTTTACTTCATCATAGTGACAAATGTTGTGGGGGTGTTTATCATCCCAAAGTTCATTACTTTACATTCAAACAATCCAACTTGTGTACAGAACGTGGTCTTTGGTATGTCTTTCTCCTTTCATTTTGACTTGATTATAACCAGATGTGAGGTCAATCTTTGAGAAAGTTTTTGCTCCAGAGAGTCTTGCAAATAGGTCTTCTATGAGCAGAAGGGGGTATTTATTTTTTACTGTACTTGTGTTTAGTGCTCTGTAGTCAGTTACTAGACAGAGTGAGCCTTCCTTTTTCTTTACAAAAAACACTGCTGTCCCCACAGGGATTCAGACAGGCAAATGAATTCTTTAGCCAAGTTATCCTCAATATGGGTCTTGAGGGTTTGTGTCTCTATGGGGGAGAGTCTGTAGAGGAGTGCTGGTTTAGGCATGGCTTTGTATAGGTCAATGTCATGCTTGACCTCCTGCTCAGGAGGTAACTCTGTGAGCTCTTCCTTAAATACATGAGTGTATTCTTGTTAGGAAGTGCTGCAAGCTCTGGGGATTGGAATTTTGTGTTATTTGTAGGTTATTGGATTTGGTGTACCTCATTATGTGGAGGGTACTGTCTGTTGGTTAGACGTTCTGAGTTGTCCTGGTTTATGACTTGGACAAATAATATGTCTCTTAGGAAGAGAGATTGATAGGTTATTTGAGAATGTTGAAATTGTCAAAACAGCAGGCTTGACCCGCCAGCAAGGTTCCAAGTAAGCAGGTTTGTGACCTGCAATTCAATTACCCAGTCACTCAAAGCCAGACTAAGAAGTCAACTTGAATTGCCAAATACAATAAAATGAATAAAAGCTGATCAATCTTGGTGGGTGACTTGTTTTGGCACTTGACTCATTACAAGGATCAAGCCACCCTCTTTACCATCCAACTGTGTGATCAACACAATTATATTCCTGTTATCCTTGATTCACAATAGCTATATAATCCCTATCTCTCAATAAAGATTATTATCTAATTTCTAAAATATTTTACCCTTGTAACTCTGATAAAACAGCATAGTTACAACATTGGTAGCAGAAGTAGGTTTCCCATCCTACTTTATTCCCCAAAATTCTGCCTGTTGCCTGTGCTTGCCGCGGCCAACAAATCTTTGATAGAATCATGTCTGGCCTCCTGTCAGGATTGACAATTCTTCCTCTCTGGAAACTTGGGCCCAGGAGTAGGAATCAAACCCTGACCCTGGATCCCCCTGGGCCGCTGGGCCTGTGGACTGCAGAATCCTACCCACGTTTTTCTGGGATTGAGCCCCCACAAGCTGATACCAAGAATGTTGGCCCATGCAGTGAAAAAGGCCAAACCAGGGAAATTATTGCACCAAATGGAAGACTAATCACTGCTCCTAATGGAGGTACAGAAGAGGAAACTATTAGCTTCATGAACTTGAAGTCTACACCAGCAACCAATCAGGAGCCAACCCAGGAAAGATGCATGGGCCCGCAGCCTGGTCCCATGACCACAACACTAAAGCAAGATAATCAGGTAGCCAAATTGAGATTCTTGACCAATGAAAGAGGGGGCGGGCCGCCACTCCCAGGCCAAGTGCCATTTTGCTGCCTTTGGACCCAAGCACCCAGTTCCCCTGGGCCTGCCTTTCCCAATGTCCTGATGAACCCCCCATGGAAAATGTTAAGTTTGGAGGTGGGGTGCTATATAGACCAAAGGACCCTACACTCCAAACTTATTGCCATTTTTGAATAAAGGTTATGTTACTTTGGCTTATACAGCTACTGCCTTATTTTGTATTTGCCATCTACCAATTTAGTTTGAGATCTCACGGCCCTCCTGCCCCACTGCCCACAGTTTTCTGCCCTCCTGGTGCACCCTTCAGGCCTGTTCACTTCACTGATTACCCCCTGAAGCCCAAATACAAGGACTATACCCCAGAAAAAATACTCAAACTAAATCTTTGGCCCGCATACAATCTGCTGTTAGATACAACTGTCAAGGCCCATGGATATTCTCCACGCCAAAATTATTTAGAGGAAAATTCAACTACCTTTCTGCATATAATATCCATATGGAGTCGCCTGTGACACCCAAACCTATGCCTGCTTTCTTTCTCAACCTCCTAACTGACCATACCAACAAGATCTTTGGAATTGTGTACATCACCCTCACGGGGGTGATTGACACCATCATACCAACTGCTGGCCCATGGTCTTGGGTAGGGAAGTCTGCTTCCTACCTTTTTAAGTTAGCTCCTCTCTTGTGGTGGGCCCTGCCTGCAAAAACACCAGCCCAAGTTACCCCTGAAAACGGCGGGCCAGCCGCCCAAGACTGGATCCCTGACACCTCCTGCTGGACTGGACCCTGTACACCCCTGGTACCAAGATACCTGCTGGGTTTGTCTTGTACCAGAACTTGGTGATCCCACTACCTGCCTTCAACACCATGTCTGCACAAGGATTCTTCCAGACAGCTGCCACCATCCTGCAACCAACTGACAAAAACACCATGTCCACCTACGTAGCCCAAAGACTCCAAAGCGCTGCCTTGGAACCTTTTGCTGGGGCCAACAACAACAATGCTGCCACATGGATCCAGTCCGCTCAGAGCAAGCTGGCCCAGATGGAATGCCCACAGGAATTTTGGATTGCAGAAATCTCCATTTGGCTTACCCATAACACTGGCACCTGGTGCAACAAGTGGCACAAAGAACATACCAAGAAGAACTGGGATATCTTCAAACAAGACTTCTTGGCAAGATTTGTGCTTAAGGACACTGTGCTCATGATCATATGTCAAGTAAAGAATTTAACCCAGATAGGCACTGTGAAGGAACTCACCTGCGCCTACAAGGAACTCCAACTACGCGCACCCTCTGACATGGCCTTTGACACCCCAGCCACACACACTCATGTAATATGACGCCCTCAAATTGCATGTAATGAGGCACATGAACCTGGACCAGGTGACCAATCTACAAAGCCTGTATTGCAAAGCATATAAAGCAGAATAAACATCCAACGCTCTTCACAAGGCACAAACTGGAAAACAAGAGAGACCCAAGGATTCCCACACAGGCAGGCGCTCCACTCAACCACCCCCTGGAAGCAACAGGAATAACACCAACCATAAACCCACAAGCTCAAACAGACATGGGAATGGAAACAATGGCCAGTCAAATTACACTCATTTCTGTATCACTGCCACACAAGGCAATCAAGATGAGGGAAAAGCCCAGGGAGAGCATTAAGCAAGCCAAACTCTCCCCACACAACTCCTGACTTGCCCAATGATGAGTACCGACCCAAGGACGTGGACCAATGCCCAATGATCCAAGTGCCCTTGGAGGACCCGGTACTGTACACCATTGCCAGACATCCCAATAAACTGATGTCCTATCCTTTCCGTTTTTGCAGTTACATAGGCTTGGCACTCCTGGATCTTGGGTGCAGATTGAACCCTAGTCAACAGTAGCTTTGTGGATAAGTTCAAGCTGGCCACTAATCCTTTGCAGATTAAAAACATGGTCCTGGCTGATAAACACCACATTGCCGTGACAAGGGAAACCACCCCCTTCTCTGTCATGCTTGAGAATTTACACTCCACCATCCAAGGTCCTGTCATTGACTTCCCAAAGTTTGACATTGTACTGGGGTTATACTGGTTACAAAAGAACAATCCTCACATAGACTGGGCAACCTCAGTGTTGACCATCAAGTGTGAAGGTGTCAACCACCAGATCTACCCTGACTCTGTGGACCAACTCCTACACAACCACGTCTTTGTACGCATCACAGAGACCCTGGAAAAAAAGGAGAACCTGAAGGCAATTGACTGGGACTCCTGCCAGTACAAGATCATACACTTCAAAGATCACCAAGATACCTCCATGCCTCAGGACCGCAAAATTGTGGCCCGCCATCCAGAAATCTTCAAGGAAGCGCTGCCCGGACTGCCCCCTGAGAAGCACATTCAGCACTCCATCCAACTCAAAGGGGCTGTACCCAAGGCGCACCCTATCTACAGGCTGACCCCAAAAAAAGACAACACCCTACGCGCCTACCTCAAGGAAGCATTGGAGAAAGGACTTATCTGCCCCTCACAGTCTCCCTTTGGGGCCGCCGTATTCTTTGTGGCCAAGAAGGACGGTACCTTACATCTGGTCACAGACTACCAAGCCTTAAACAAAGTTACCATCAAGAATTGTTATCCACTACCACTGATTGACAACCTCTTCAACGCCTTAGGAGGAGCCACAGTCTTCTCCAAGATTGATCTGACTGCAGGCTACAACCAGATTTGCATCAAGGAGGAAGACATCCCCAAAACAGCCTTCTGCACTAAATATGGCTCATAAAAATGTGTGGTGCTCAACTTTGGCATGACAAACGCCCCTTCCACCTTTGTAACCTTCATGAACAAAGTATTTGCGCCACACATAGGCAAGCACGCTCTAGTGTACCTGGACAACATCATTGTCTACAGCCCCTCAGTGAAACAGCACCACAAAGACCTTGAGGCAGTCTTTGCTACCTTGGCACAACACAAACTGTTGGCCAAACCCTCCAAGTGCCAGTTCTTCCGCAAGCAGCTACCCTTCCTGGGACACATTGTCTCAAAGGACGGCATCAAACCCAACAGTCAAAAGATACAGGCCATCTGCAAGATGCCGCCACCCAAGGATAAGTTGGAACTCTGCACCTTCTTGGGAATGGTGGCCTATGTACGTCGCTTCATACCTGACTGTGGCGTTTTGACTGCCCCCTTATCCGCCATAACAGGCGCCAAATCCAAGTTTGTGTGGACCCCCCAATGTGACCTCTGTTTTAGACGCCTCAAGGAGAAACTCACAACAGCTCCCATCCTGCAATACCCCAAATGTGACGGGGAATACCAAATGGAAACCAACGCCTCAGATGCATCCATTGGGGGAGTACTACAAATCAAAAATAATGATGGTGACTTCCTGCCTGTAGCTTATGAATTGCAAAAATTGACAGATGGCAAGTGTCAATACCCTATCCACAACAAAGAACTGTTGGCTATTGTGCACTGCCTAGTCAAATGGCGCTGTTACCTAGAACGGCAGGAAGAATTCACAGCATTAACTGACCACAAGTCACTCATATATTTCAAAACTCAAGCAAATCTGTCTCGCCACCAAGCCCGCTGGATGGAGCTATTGGAGAGGTTCAACATGCTCATACAGTACAAACCTGGGGCTAAGCTTGCCATGGCAGACACCCTCTCCCGCCTATATGTCTGTGCCTCAAGAGGGGAAAATGGGCTTGACCCAGACTGGCCTCTCTTGGTACTACAAACAAAAGACAAAGGTTTCCCCCTGGCACAACCAACATAACAAAGGAAACAGTTATCAAAAACAAGCACCTATTTGCTGACGTATACAGGACCCTACACAGAAAAATGTCTGACGGCACAACCATTCCCTACATCCCCATGCACCAGCAAGTAGACACCATCCTACGCTATCACAGAGACCTTGGACATACCAAGAGCTAAAACCTATATGAGTTCCTTAAGCACAAGGCCTGGTGGCCAACCTTATATTGCAATGTTCAAGAAGTTCTAGACCAATGTGAGGTATGCAAAAAGTTTGCTAAAAGCAAAACCCCGCCAAAGCCAGTACTTTCCATCTGCACACAATTATCTTTCAAGGTATGGACTCTTGAAATTGTTGGCCCCATGCCAGGAAAGCACAATAATAAGAAATACATCATCACTGCCATTGACTTTGCTAAAAGATGGCCAGTAGCCCAAGCAGTAAAGGCGCACACTGGTAATGATGTACAACAATTCATTGGAAAAGAGATAATCAGCAAGTTTGGAAAGCCAGAACTCCTGATAACCAGTGGAGGGAAAGAATTGACCTCCAAAAACACCAATGTATACCTCGCTAAAAATGGGGTCAAACATACTGTGACAACACCATATCACCCACAGGCCAATGAACGTGTAGAGCGGCTTAATGGCAGCCTCATGCAAGCCTTAGCCAAGCTCACCGCTGGGATACCAGAAGACTGGTATAAGCAGCTATTGGCTGCACTACTTGTGTGCTAAACCCAAGTGAACAGATCCATCAGAAAAAGCCCTTTTGAATTGGTATACAGCACACAGCCAAATTGTGAGAGAGGGAGGCTAAACTAACTAAGTTTGGCTCTCATCCTGGTGAAACAAACCACCAGGATGCCATCCAGTAAAGAACTGGGATAGCCGCTCAGAGGGGGGACCACAGGGAGGACACCGGGGACAACTGAGGGAAGTAGGCGTTCAAGCCCATCAGTATCAGGCCAGTGAGCAACCAAGGGGTGCAGGTGGGAGTGGGAGAGGACACCTTGGAGGTCCTGAGGGATACTGAATGGCTCTGGACCGCGCTGAGGAGGGGAGGCATGGGAGGCACAGCTTCTTCAGAAACAGGTGAAGTATGATTCACAGTGTCCAAGTCCAAGTCATCACATGTCAGGCTCTTGACCATAGCCTCTCCAGAAAAGAGAAGACCGCTGGGGAGGTCCCAGAGACTAGAAGGGTCTCTACCTACAAGACGGGCAGACAAAGAGATTTTCCCCCACAAATCAGGGGAGGTGGACCACAGAAGCAGCAAGAACGGAGCCAGGGAAAACACCATAAATTTAAGAGCTGGGAGTATCATAGGAATGTTTTCCACAAAATTTGGAGCAGGTTGGTATGAATTTTTGACAAAAAAAGAGTGAGAGAAGTGTAGGCAGGGTAGTCTTAGCAGAGTATAACAAAAGAGCAGCAGAACAGGTTTAAACGGCTTTACTATGGTCTCAGGAGCCTTGGTTGTAACAGCAAGCAAGAGCGGGTTTGAAAACAACAATTTTAAGAGAAAATTCAAAATAATAATAGAGATTATAAAGAAAATCAATTGAAAATTTGAAGTTCAAACTCTGTTTTTGAAAGCAAAAGCGGGAAAGACGGCAAGTAGGTAAATTAACACTAGTATAGGGGCCCAGAAGAGAAGCCAGGTTCAAAACCAGCTGGCACAAGGTAAGCTTTGAACAGTGACTAACACTTTAATCCTTAGGCTGCAAGAACACAAAACTGGGTCCCAACAGCAATAGCAATAAAAATAAGTTGCAAAGGACTCCAAAACTTTTAATATATTGGAAAATAGACAAGCAGGGGACTAGAAGTCCCCTTGCTTGCATAAAAGGAATGGGCTGCAAGTAAAATGGGTCACATGACAGTGGAACTGAATCCAATTGGCTGGAGGCAAAACTTTGCTAGGCAGGGGCAGGGAGACTAGAGGGTTTCATTACAATTTCCGCGGTCAGATCTGATTGGCTGGAGGAGGCACTGGTCATTTGAAATTCACTTGGGTTGCTTAGTGTTGATGTGGCGACCTCTGATTGGCTAGCTCTAATGGTTTTTAGAAGTGGGTGATACCAAGCTAATAAGTAGTCTAAATTAACCAGTGTTTCTTCCCAGGAGGGAGCAACCAAAGGTGAAGGTTCTGCAGGGTAGGCTAACACAAACCTCTCATCTACTGTGTGGGCTAAATAATTTAAGGAATGAAGGGGTTTGGTGGTTGTTTTAGAGCTTTTCTTGGTACGACAAGGGAAGATTGCGCAATCCAAAGCCAGAGGTGGCAGTGAATTTACAAAAATATCATTCAAGCATTAACAGGACCCAAACTGGAAATCCCAAGTAAAGTCCCCTCACGCTCAGACCCTCACGTTGTAGAGGCTAACAGCAAACAAACAGTAAAGAAAAATGAATATCTGCAAAAAACCTTTGTCCCCATCTGCAATAGACATGAAGTTGGGGACAAAGTTTGGGTCATGAGCGTTGACAAAAGCAAACTACAACCTGAGAAAGTAGGGCCAGCGATCATTCTAAAGGTAAACAACAATAACACTTATCTTGTGCAAGGGCTCAGGAAACATAAGCAAGACAAGACCTTACACCATGATTGCCTGAGACCCTGCAAAGTGAGACAAAAACAACAAGAAACTGCCTTGCCTGCCACAGAACAACAATTAGTCCAATACAGCGCCCAGGCTCCTGACAACCTCCCTGACAACCTGCCCCCAGAGAAGGCCGGCCTTCAGTTGGGGGGTGTCAAAACCACAGGCTCTACCCGCCAGCAAGGTTTCAAACAAGTGGGTTTGTGACCTGCAATCCAATTATCTGGTCACTCAAAGCCAGGCTAGAAGTCAACTCAAATTACCAAATCCAACAACATAACAGATGATGATCCCCTAAGGTGGATACCTTGTTTTGGCGCTTGACTCATTACCAGGATCAAGCCACCCCCTTCTTTCATCCAACAGTGTGATCAACAATCATGTTCCTGTTACCCATTGATTCACCATGACTATATAATCGCTATCTCACAATAAGATTATTATCTAGCTTCTAAATATTTTCCCCCTTGTAACTCTGCTAAAACAGCATAGTTACAACATATTCAATGACTTTTCTGAAAAAAGAAAGCCATCTGCAACTGTTTTTTATAAAAATTTCGGATTCTCCTGGCATCAGGGAATCCAGAAAAACGGATAACAGACGGCTCAATACAACGATTACAGCATTTGCTGTAATCGTTGCG
Organism: Entomophthora muscae; assembly: GCA_014839935.2. NCBI lineage: Eukaryota > Fungi > Entomophthoromycota > Entomophthoromycetes > Entomophthorales > Entomophthoraceae > Entomophthora > Entomophthora muscae. The sequence continues at coordinate 2,874 of QTSX02002543.1, read as the reverse complement.
TTTTTAATCCGCCGTAGCCCTAAACCAGACAGACTCACTTATAAATATATTTATATTTCTGCCTTAAATATGCAATTTTTATAACGCATATATATTGCTTTAAAACATATATGTTAAACAGGAAATTTAATTAAAACGATTATAAGTAATCACATCCCAAAAATACAATAAATATATTGAGTTGATATATTAAATTAAATTCAACTTCACATATGTCCTTGGACGGGCACCACCTAGTTACCTCATATTTGCTTTCTGACTTCATCTGCTGGCGACGCTGCAAAACAAGAAATGGCTCGATCCGAGTTGCCAATCAACTTTTCTGAGGAAGCAAAGCAAAAAGGGATCTGACGTAATCAAATAGGTGCTCAGTCCAAGCTAATAAAAACAAGAGAACCCTTTTCAGTAAGTTGTACTATCAAGTTTTATCAATCGAAAGTGTATTTAAAGGTAAATTTTACCATTCTCTTTGATTAAATATACGCAACTTAATTTTAAAGCAGGCGTTATATTCTACCTCTCCGAAAGTTAGCCCAAAATTTGATGGCTTTCAAACATTTATTACAAAGAAAACATTTATAAGTTTAAACTAATACTCAAAGCGAATGAATGTAAAATAAACCCTAAAAACTATTTTCGACTGGGTCGAACTTAGAATTTTGATCATACATAACTTTCTGCTAGTTTTTTTGAAACCCCTTCCACTTTTTAATTTTTTACCAGTTTTCTGGTTAGAAACTTTTCGGCTTCAAAACAAAATGAGGCTTTTGATTTAGTTGAAACCCGCTTTCACATTATTCACGAGTAACCATTTAAATATTTCAAACACGTTTTTGGCAGCACCCCAATGAGGGAAAGTAGTTTCACTTAGCATTATTGCAGTTAGCTTTTAATCCTGTTTCTTTGAGATATTTTTGAAAGAGGCAATAATTTATATCCGTCTTTACTTTCAGCACTTGTCTAACCCACACGCTGAACCCTGTTTCTTAAGTTTCTCTATTCAAATCAGATGACAGGTTTAAATTTATTCATGGAAAACTCTTCATAAGTTTTGCTCCTTAGTCAAATCCATCCAATCTCTCAAAAGATCTATTAGCTACTTGGTCTTAATTACTAAACTAGAAATTGGAAAATTCAAGACTTTAATGCTTTGGTTTTTTAATAAAATTTCTAGATGAGCAATTTCTCCAGCCTTTACCAAAAGCTCCAAAAACAATTCTCTGCAGGAGATGCTGGCACCGACAGCACCCTTTCTCTCCTCAAGGTAAATGCCCCGATGAAATTGACTAAATATCAGATTGAATTAGCTAAAGCTTCTTATCTTTCTGGAAGCAACATGCTTAGTGCTGAACAGCTTGCGGCAGCCCGTAAGAAATCCTTTGGTTGATGATTTAAGTTTTTAGGTGATATTCTTGAGATCGGAGCCCTGTGGAGTATTCGCTGTAATGAGATGACATCCTTTGAACGCTACATTACCCAGCTTCATACCTTCTATTGCGACTACAGGTATTTGATTTTAGAAGCGACTAATCGGCAGTGCCAAACTCCCAAAGTCACCACGCCAGAATATGATGACTGGGCTTCAGCTTATGAATCTGATTGCTCAGAATCGCATTGCTGAGTTCCACTTGGCATTGGAGAGCATTGACCCTATGTTGTTTGAATCTGACCCTAACATCCGCCATCCTGTGGAGCTAGAGAAAGCCCTGATGGAAGGCAGCTACAACAAAGTTCTTAATACTCGCGACCAGGTGCCTGCACCCGAGTTTGGGTACTTTATGAATATTCTTGTAACAACTATTCAGTAAGCAGCATTAGTCATCACTAATTTTCAGGAATGAAATTGCTAGCTGCTGTGAAAAAGCCTACCGCAGTTTGCCTATCCAGCAAATTGCTACAATGCTATTCTTCAACAAGGGTGATGATATCCTGGCTTTTGCCTCCCAGGTAAGGTGCATCTTGGTTTGGCTAAGCGTTTTAGCGATCCTGGACTGTCAACGCTGATCACACTGTTGTGTTCCGTCCCAAGGTTGCCTCGGATGCTTCTTCTGCCTGCGCTCTACCCACCCACAGGATCCTAGGCCAAGCTATGGATTATGCCAAGGAACTTGAGCGCATTGTTTAAATCTATCATTGATTCCATGAAACTCAGCTTCATCATATTTTAGAGTTTTTGTTTGTCTTAAGGGCTAGAATCCACTCTAGGAGACTTCCACTGCTACATTTAGGAATCATCAAACTGAAGCAAAACTAAGCTTAGTCTGGAAAATTCTGGTGTTTTAACCCTTTTTATAAGAATAGGTATGCTTGTAGCTTAAATTATGTTAGAAGCAGCAAGAAGTTAATAGTGTGGGTGTGAAATTTTGGTGTTTCAGACAATATTTGGCAGCTTAAAGCTTTGCTGGCCATTTGTATTGCGAAATATGAAACATTTAAAAAATTAAAAGAGAATATATTATTACTGTGTATATAATTCTGATAAGCATATAACACGAGGGAAATTTTAAAAAGCAATGATATCCTTATTGGAATAAGTAGATAGCCTTTTATAGCCAGAGATATGCCACATAGTGTCCATGTAGATTGTGGGACATGGTTGAAAGCTTGCTTGAAAAACAAGGGTTGATCCTAGTAGAATATTTGTATCAAGCCTGGGTCAGCTTTCAACTAAATTTCCAAAACAAATCTTGGCAAACTAAGTTCCCAAGATGGAGCAATTGAAGAAGTATGACATTTTCTAAAAAGCGGGTTTGACCCCCAGAAAAGTTCCTCACAAGAAGCCCTGTGCCACTCAATCTGTCTTCCCCACCACTCAAAGCCAAATGCAGAAGTCAACTCAAATTCCCAAACAAGGCAACAAGAACCACTGACAAC
>QTSX02002542.1:0-27243 GCA_014839935.2 Entomophthora muscae | reverse complement strand
TTAATTAATTAGAAGATTAATAAATAATAAATATTATAATAATTTATATCAATTATATTGGTTAAATTGCTCGCGTGGACTGTGTCAGAAGTTTGGAAGGTCAACTATAAGTAAAACCCCAAATTTTAGCTAAAAAGCACCGCTTTGGCAAATTATTTAAATAAAAGGGTTGCTGCGCCACCTAAGTGAGGTGTAAAACGCTGTGGTGGTTCTTTGTTTTGAGTTTTGAAGCGTTTTCAATAGTTTAAGCAAAAACCATTAAATGCAAAGGTAATAACAAAAGGCAAGGATGCCTAGGAATTCAGGATTGATCAGCTGGTTCCCAGTTAAACATCATTAGCTGAGTTTTGGGATGTTTAAACTATTAGGGGCTTAAGGCTGGAGCCTCGAGGAAGTCTATGCTGATTTGGTACATGGACACGGTAAGAGTCAGGTGACTTCTTCCCATTGTAGGTTGATTATCATAGGTTGAGAAACAGTGTAAGGATCTTTAGGTAAAGATCTAGGCTTAAATAATTCCAGCCATCATAAATTACGTGGAGATGAATCATAGGTTGATTCAGGAACCAGAGGGGTTTCAGCTACCATGCCCCAAATGATATATAAGCAAAAAATGAAGCATAAATTTTTAATAAAGATATATTGTTGATTTTGACACTTTCTCAACTACCTTTTCAAATATTATGTCTGCTTTGTTAACTTTTGAAAGGGCTGGAAATTTGGAGTACTTTGTGGGGAAACTGGTCTGCCAGAAAAGAGTTTCATGGTGCTTGGAGAAAGCTTGGGAAAAGCTTGATGTCACAAAGACTGTGTTGAGGAGGATTTGGTGGAAGTAAAGGTGCGTGAAGAGTTGTCTAATTGCTTTGCAAAAGAAGGGACTCCCACCCAAGGAAACCAAATCTATGCGTGGGATTCCTGGAACCTGTTAGTAGGATGGGACAAAATCTTACAACATGTGAAAGCAAAGGCAAAGAAATTGAGGCTTTAAGGGAAAGAAGGGGAAAGAGCGTTGAGATCATGACCCATTAGCGGATGATAACAAAACGTTGTCCCATAAAATTTCCTCTCTGGAGACAAAACTTTTTAAGCTTTGTCAAAGGAAGGTAATGGTCACAAGTCAAGGGCAGGATAATGGTGGGATAGACTGCTTGGACTCTGGATCTGCCACATCTGTGTCATCACCCACTTACAATCAATTGTTGGATTTAAATCTACAATTACTGAAGCAGCAGGGGTTGGGCCTGGTTTCCCAGAGTATCAACAATTGGAAGCCATTCCAGGAAAACTATGGCTGTGACAGGTTTGAGGTGCTTTCATATCTGTCTGAGGTAGGACAAAAAATTGTATTTCTCACAGAATATGGCGGCTGGTGCCTGTACCAGGCTTCCTTGCGATAGACTGTCTGCAAAGTTCTTTGTTAGCAGGCAGGCAAAGAAAAGAATTGTCCATGGTAAATTTCTTGTATTCCTAGCTTAAGTGGGTAGTAAGAAACACAGCTGGCTAAAGGATGCTCTGGGTGGACAATAAAACACCATAACTGGATTTTGGGTACTTTCTAGGAGCACTGTCAGGACAGGATTTTCTGTCAGAAAAAGTAGGAAGTGGAAAACAATGGGATTAAACAAGAATGAATGGTAGATCCAGGGTCCCACAACCTTTATTTATTCCAGAATAGCAACACCATTTAACAAGACTTCACTGAGTTTAAATGTCGTTCAGAATGCTAAGTTTGGATCAAACCATCACCTGATAGCTGGGTGCTCAGCTTCTTCCAGCCCCAGAGTTCCAGGCCTATTCTGAACTCTGCGACTATCATTCTCTTGGTTGAAATGACCTCTATAAGATAGTCCAATGATAGCATCTCAAGGCTTCATCATTGCTGCTGGTGTTCCCATCATCCTGGATCAAGAGACCTTCAGAAACTATAAGCCAGCAACCTTTTGCCCCATGGTTAAGGTCTTGCCCATAATGGTGAAAGGTTATAAACTAAAGTGTGTAGAGCATTGAGATTTAGATTCAGAAGGTATAAAAAGGTAGGGATTGTCTGTGATATGATTTTACATAATCCTGCTAAGACATACTCAGTTACAAAAGGAGGAGGAGTTTAAGAACCCAAAACAAAGAAGATAAAACAAGGGATTTAATAGTGAAAAAATGAGGTAACTAAGGGAGATGTCAATATTGGGATACTCTCCACATCAAACAGGCATATGACTATTAGAAGATTAGTTAAGAGGTGAAAAAAATAGCTACAACAAGCCTAAGGCTTGCTGTTTTACAACTCTCATTTATTCAAGAAGAGAAAAGCACAAAACTAAAAAATGAATTAATAAAAATGTGTACAAATTTCTAAAAATTAAGATCTCAAGTTAAAAATTGATAAAGATTTGAAGTCTTGAAATCACTTAAGAATTTTTGGCTTAAGCCTTCTCTTCAAAAGTTCTTTATTTTATAGAAAAAATGCCTTTCAGTTGAAGATGGGATAGCCAGGGAGAAATCAGACAAGAAGATGAGCAATTGGGAAGTTTGGAGGTGATCAGGAAAAGAAAGGAGAAACAAGACAGCCAGTCTGAAGTAGATCTCGCAAATAAAGTCTGGGAGAGGGCAACAACATAACCAAGAGTTTCAAAAGGTAAGTGAAAACTAAATTTCTCTAACTTTAAAGTAGAGAATATATAGGCTATAGAATATATGGAAGAGAAACAACAACAACAGCAATTTAACGCAACCAACGTAAAACAAGGTAAATTATATTAAAATACTGAAATATTAACTCTTAATTTAAGAATTCCAATATTTAAAAATATAGAAAGACTAAATCAAGCAAAAACAAATAACATATAGTAATTTTAAGAGCCTGCCCTTTGGTGCAGGGTATAACACATGGATTGTACTTCTCTGGCGTGACTTTGGGGTCACTTTGGCTGGAGATGACATGGCCAGGCGGCCTGAGCTTCCAGCTAACCATCTGAATTCACTTTGGACTTTGGCTCTTCATGCCCAGTAGCAATCCCCTCTTTGGCCAGCCCGCCAGTTATGGTGGGAGTGACAGCATGCTACTTCAGCCCTTCCAGAGATCTAGATCAGTCTGGATCAATCCTAGCCTATGGCCCGCTTGGGCGCTCTGCAAATCCGCGCCCAGGCAGGCCCTGCAGATCCCCCTGATCAATCATATCAAAATTGCTGCCTGTTCTAGCCGCTCATTGGCTAGTGATAATAAACATGGCAGCCTGAGGGTCCACCTGATCCCTGGAACCATCAGAGCCAGATCTCAAGCTGGATCCTCCTGGCTGGAGTTCACCCCTTCTTCTGAAAGAAATGTCCTTCCTCATGCTGCAGGGATCCAGCCATGCTACCCCCTAAATAGTTTGATCATGCTCAGAGTAGAAGGGACACTGGTGGTGTTTGGTTATCAAGGAGTTGCCAGTTACGGTACTTCCCTGGTTGCTGTGATGCCCTAGCCAGGACACCCACTATCTTTGAGGGGTGAGGCCTGAGAGATGTGCTCTGGGGAAGATAGGTATGAACCTTCCCCTGATGCTAGGTACTTATATAGCTGTTATTAAATCAAGGCTAGGTGCACCTTTGGTTCAATAGTTATTGCCTGATATCTGTCAGGGCTGGCAGTTTCTTGGTACCCTGAACCCAGAGTATGGGGCTGGGGTTGTTGTGAATGCCGCCATTTGCAATGTTTTGATTTTGCATTTGTTGGGTTGTTTTGAGGGTGGACCCCTTGCTTTTTGCCTTTGCCCTCAAAATGAGTTGGTTTCCAAACTAGTGAATTCAATTGTTTGGTTTCCTGATTCCCCCTGCAACTTTCTTGCCCCACCAATACTGGTGCAAGTGATCCTACTGTCCATGTATGTTTTTGTGGTAAAGCTACACAGTATATGTTCCAATTCCTTATTATCAATAAAAATTAAGTTCTGTTTACATTTTTGTCTTTGTGTTAACAAGTGCTTTGGCGCCTCTCTCAAGCCACAACCAGTAGAGATAATTCATTCAGGGCCTCAAGGTAATTTCGTGCCTTCCCTGCCATCTAACTAAGACTTATGATGAAGAGCGTACTTTGGGGAAACTTTAAATATGGAATTGAGAAAGAAGAAGAGTATATTTTATTAGATAATACTTTAGACTTACATAGCTTTAGCTGTGGCAGAGATTTAGTTGGATCAAACCTAGGGGTTGGTCATGTGTGGGATGGGTTCAAGTCACTGGATACTTGGACAGTCATGTGATATTGCTTGATTGCCATTTCCAGTATGTCAAACTAAATATTGGGAGGGCACCAAATCAGGCAATACTGGATGTTAAGTAGGTTGGCGGTAGCCAGAATGCTTGTACATCCAGACCCTTGACACCCCTTAAGGGGTTACTCTGGTGCATCAGGAGGGGATTTGTCTTGACAGCTGCCACCTGATATTCCTGAAGTTGTTTGCTAGTGGGTACTAACTGCATTGAGTGTTCTCCTTTGCTAAGGTGGAGGCAGGCTCTGTGGTATTTCTTGACAACGGGGTCTTTGGCACCTTGGAATTTCACTAGATAGATGTTTTGGTCTGGTCTGTACTTGATGATTCTTCCTGGTCCTCTGTGTACTGAGTCTAGTTTCTTTCTGTTGCCAGCTAGGACCCAGACAGGGGAGTCAATGGGAAGTGGTTCCTCTGTGGAGGTTACCTTTTGTGTTTTGAGTTGTTTGGTTTCTGCTATCTTAGCTTTGAGGCGTATGTGTTGTAGTGCTGGCACCTGTTCTACTGTGGGAGGTTTTCCCAGGGGAATTTTCACATATGGTTGGTTATTGCAAGTGACTATATCTGGTTTGTGTCTGTATGTTAGTTCAAAAGATGAGTAGCCTGTCCCTTGGTTGGTGCGTACCCAAGATACTAATAATGTATGTTTCATATATAGTGGCCATGTGTCTTTGGTTTTGCCATCCATTATTTTCTCAAGGGTTCTGATGAGACTGTCATTTAGGTGTTCAACTCTGCCATTGGCCTGTGGCCTGTAGGGTGAGGTTGTAGAGTGTTTGATATTTTTTGATTTTGGAATTATTGTTTACTACATGACCTGATAGCTCTGCGGCTCCATTGGTTATGATGTAGTCTGGAGTACCATAGTCAGCCATGATTGCTTTGTTAATGAATTGGTTTTTTGTTTCTGATTTGTGATCCTTTGTTGCCCAGCAGATAGGCCAGCATGTAGCAAAGTTGATGACTACAATTAGGAAACATTGTTTTGTCTTTGTTTCTGGGAAGGGGCCCACCACGTCCAGTCCCCAAACCTTGAATGGTTCAGGATCAGGTACTGGGTTAACTGTTGACTGAGAAGCCTTACTTGCTGGCGTATTTCTCACACACTGAGCACTTTTTCAGAACATCAATTATATCTTATTTCAGATTGGGCCACCATACTATCTCTTTTAACGTGAGGTATAGGTTGTTAGATTTTGTATGTCCTAGTAAATGGTGATGTATTAATATGGTGTCAACTCTTTGTGCAAGTGGGATGTAGGGAAAATGTTTTTCATTAATGATTCAGTATACAGTGTCATTTGATACAGGGAATTATTTTTTGTTCTTTACTAATGTATTGTGGATTAGCTGATGTGTTGAGGGGTCTTTTCCTTTGATTTTATACTCAGTATTATATAGGTTTGCCCCAGTCAGGGTCCAGTAGGTCAGGATGATACTCTATTGGCTGACATAGCCTAAAGAGAGCGTCTGCTGTGACCAGCTCTGCCTCCTTTTGTATTGGATGTCCAAATTGAGCTGCTCTAGCAGGGACATCCATTTGGCTTGTTGCCATGCAAGTGCATTATGAGTTTTGAAGTAGATTAAGGATTTATGGTCAGTTAGTACTCAGACGCTCAAATGTCCTTCAAGGTAACATCTCCATTTCTTGCATGCGTGATATATTGCTAGCAATTCTTTATTGTGTATTGGGTATCTTTGCTCAGTGTTTTTTAGTTTTCTACTTTTGTAACATACTGTCAGGAAGTCTAGCTGCTCTGGCTGGCAGATGCGTAGGACTGTGCTAATGGCGGTGTCACTGGCATCCAACTCAAGCTTGTAGCACCCATTGTTATTAGGGTATTGCAAGATTGGCGCTTCAATCAAAGCTTTTTTAATAGTTGGAAATTCTTGTCACATTCTGGTATCCAGATGAATTTCTTTTTGGCATTACCCTTGGTTAGATCATTGATTGGTGCAGTGAGCTTTCTGCAGTCTTTGATGTATTTCCTTAGATAAGCTACCATTTGGAGAAAGCATCTAACTTGTTTAAAAGAGGTGGGGCATTGCATGTTATTTATGGCTTTTATTATGTTTGATCTGCTTTGATGCCACCGTCAGAGACAATGTGGCCCAAAAACAGGAGTTCCTTTTCCATAAATTGGCACTTGCTAGGCTTTACATAGAGTTTGTGCTTTGCAAGTTGATTGAGTGTCTTGCAGACATGCATGAGGTGTTCCTCTTTTGTTTTTGAGAATATAATTATATTGTCAAGGTAGCATAATGTATTTGAGAGGTTGTTTAGTGCTTGGTTCATCATAGTGAAAAACATTGGGGAGCGTTGGTCATCCCAAAGTTCATTAACCTACATTCAAAGGATCCAAATTGTGTACAGAACACAGTTTTTGGTATGTCTTTCTTTTACTTCAACTTGGTTATAACCTGAGGTGAGGTCAATTTTGGAGAAAAATTTGGCTCCAGAAAGTCTTGCAAACAGATCCTCTATAAGTGGAAGAGGGCATTTATTCTTTACTGTGCTTGCATTGAGAGCTCTATAGTCAGTTACTAGACGTAGAGTGCCTTCCTTTTTCTTTACAAAGAATACTGCTGCCGCCCATGGGGATTCAGACGGGCGGATAAAGCCTTTAGCCAAGTTGTCCTCAATGTGTGTTTTGAGGAGTTCCTGTCCATCAATCCCTAAAGTGTGTCCTGGATCATAGCCAGGGACCAACTGGAAGAGATTGTAATTTTCTAGTAAAGGAAAATGTATCTCAGAAATATGTATAGGGATCAAAATGGGCTTTTATTCACTCTCAGAAGGAAGATCACCTTAGAAACCTTCTGGTGTATGGCCCAGGGGATCAAGGAAACAATATGGATTTGCCAATAATTGGAGTCCTCTAAAAATATCTTGGACTCCTTGTACTTGGTATTGGATTCCTGCACCTTAGTCTTGGACTTCTGCTCCTTAGACTTGGACTCCTTCTCCTTAAACTTGGACTCTGGCGCCTTAGAATCAGACTTCTGCGCCAAACTTAGGATCCAGCTCCTTATTCTTGGGCTTCAGCTCTCTGTATATCTTTAGTGGCCTTGGTATTATATTTGTATCAGTCCAATCAATCTCCTGCTGGTGATCAAAAGGCTTCCAAAAACCTCTTGGCAGAAACTCAAAAGGCCTCAGAAAGTCCCTGTAAAAGACCTGGAACAACTCTGTTAAAGTGTCAGGATTGACAATTTTTCCCCTCTGGAACTTCAGGCCCAGGAGTGGGAATCAAACCCGGAACCTGGATTCCCCTAGGCCGCTGGGCCAGAGGACTGTGAGACCAACCACCCGCATTTTTCTGGGATTGAGCCCCTGCGAGCTGAGGTTGAAGAAGACAGCCTGCCCAGAAAAGTAGATCGAGCCAAGGACAGTACTGCACTAAGTGAAGTGCCAATCACGACACCTAATGGAGGTGAACTGGCAACTATTGGCCTTATGAGTTTGAAGTCTTCACCAGCAACCAATCAAGAGCCAACCCAAGGAAGAGGCACCGGCCCGCAACTTGGCCCCATGACCTCAACACTAAAGCAAGATAATCAGGTAGCTAAATTGGGAGCTGCAACCAATGAAAGAACTCCCAGGCCAAGCACCATTTTGCTGCCTTAGACCCAAGTCCCCAGTTTCCCGGCCCTGCCCTTCACAAATGCCCTGATGACTCACATGAAAAATGTCAAGTTGGAGGTGGGGTGCTATATAGACTCAAGGACCCCGCCCTCCAAACTTATTGCCATTTTGAAATAAAGGTTATGTTGCTTTGGCTTATACAGCTATTACCGTGTTTTGTATTTGCCACCTATCAGTTCAGCTCAAGATCTTCTTGCCTGCCTGCCCCACCGCCCGCAGTATTCCATCCATTTGATGTACCCTTTGGGCCTGTCCATTTCACCGAGTATCCTTTAAAACCCAAGTACAAGGACTACACACCAGAGAAAATCATTGAACTAGACCCATTAGCCCGCATTCAATCTGCCGTCAGATACAATTACCAAGGCCCGTGGATATTCTCTACACCCAAACTGTTTAGAGGAAAGTTTAACTATCTTCCAGCCTACAATATCTACATGGAACCGCCAGTAACACCCAAACCAATGCCCGCGTCTTCACCTGACTTACCAACCAACCACACCGGCAAGCTTTTTGGTATAGTGTACATCACCCTCACAGGGGTGGTGGACACCATTATACCGGCTGCTGGCCCCTGGTCTTGGGTGGGGAAGTCCGCGTCCTACCTTCTCAAGTTAGCTCCTATCTTGTGGTGGGCCCTGCCCGCAAGAAACCCGGCCCAAGTTATCCCCAAAAATGACAGGCCGGCTGCCCAAGACTGGATCCCTGACATAAAGACCCAGAAAGACCCTGTAACTTTCTACCCAGCCACCTTCTTATAGTGTCCTTTTCCCAATGGTTCTGTCTTCAAAATGGTTTTCTTCAGAAGCTTAAATCATTGCTGCTCACTTTTTCCTATAATAACTTAAGCTTACATATTTACTTTCTCAGAAGCTTAAAGTATTAATTCACTATTTCCTTGCTTATACTTTAAGCTTTTGGCTTCCAACCAATCATTTTCATCAGGAAACCTACCAAAACTCAACCAGTGAATGCATAGCGCAGAAATAAACCATTTTTGAAGCTCCACCAGGATCCAACTAAGAAAATAATTTCCACAGCTCAAACCACTCAAAGTAACAACTCTTTGCGCTCAAAGCGTTAACCAGTCCATTATTCCAACACCAGTCTTCCCTGCATTTAACCTGAACCAATTTAAATATTAGAATACTATTTAAATTGTTCTTTTTGGACCCTTTTAAAGTTTCCCCCATATATTTACAAATATAGTAAAATCCAAGGAAAACGTCCCACCAAAACAACTTTGTATCCATCTCATATAGCAACATACCTTAATCTATCCTAGGAACTTAATAAATAAATATATTACCCATACTTCTATCCACATTCCTTCTTGAGTTTAATACTAAACCAAGGCAAAACATTCCACATTTTACCACCTTGGCAAATCAATTTGGCAAAATCTTGGCTCATTTCTCCAGACCACCAGTGCTTCATCATCTTATGATCCTTCAGCAAGCTCATTTCAGTCTCCAACAGCTCAGACCAGTCCTACAGCTACTTCTTCAACAGAAGTCACTAAACTTCTACTTGGCCAACATAAGCCCGCCTGCAAACCACCAAACATGTGGACTGTCACAGGTATCCTTGGGGGAGAGTCTTTAGAGAGGTGCAGGTTTAGGCATAGCTTTACATAGGTTGATGACATGTTTGACCTCCTGTTTGGGAGGTAACTCTGTGAGCTCTTCCTTGAATACATGAGCGTATTTGTTTAGGAGTGCCATAAGTTCTGGGCATTGGATTTTAGTTGTTTGTATAATATTGAATTTGGTGTACCTTATTATGTGGAGGGTACTGTCTTTGGTTAGATGGTCTGAGTTGTCTTGGTTTGTGACCTGGACAAATACTGTGTCTCTTAGAATGAGTATCAGGGCCCAGATTGCCCTGGAAAGTCAGCTGGCCTCCTTAGAGTTGATTAAACATGCAGCATGGAAACCCCCACAAAGCACTTTCCAGGGCAAAATACCCCCCTCTTTTGAATAGCAAATGGCCTGGGATTTGAGAGGCACAAAAGCCTTGAATCCCTGGCATCAAGCCTGTTAGCAAATTTGGGACACCTACATATTGGGAAATGGCACATTGGGGGCGCAATTGTTCAATTGAGCAATTGGACAATTGATTCATTGCAGGAGCTAAAAATAACTGTAGCAACTTTCCATGCTGCAAATTTCAAAAGGTTCATGTTATAGCAGCCAATGAGATCTTGCCCTCTTGGCCAAGCACGCAAATTCCAGGTAAAATTTTAAATCCAACTTTAAATGATGCCATCAGTTCTCTGGTGGCACAAAAGACCACAGAATCTTCAGTAAGTGTAAGTAGTGAGAGGGAGAAGCCCTCCTCACTGTTGACATCTTAATAAAGCGAGTTTATACCTAGAAATCATTATTTTTATTTCAGGAATTGTCTATTTTTGCTCAAATTTAATTATTCTCTTTGCATCCATTTGTGAATCCATTACTCCATACAAACCTGCATACCCATATCCTCCCAGCCATACTCCTGTTGTCCTTGCCAAACCGCCCTTTGCCCTTGACCTGGAGTATTTCCACCTCCATCACCTGGATCTGCCACCAGCAATGAAGGATATTCCAACTGCCCCTCCTCTTCCCAACGCGCCTCCCACCCAGGACTTTAGGAAGCTGGGGTTTGTCTATATCACAGTATTGGGGCTGGCTGACCAAGTCATGCCTCATACTGGGAGTTGGCGCCCCCTAGCCACTGCTCTAAACTACCTGGTTTGCATAGCGCCTATTGTGTACATGGCCTTTCAGGCCCGGCCTGCCTCCCCTGTGGGAGTCTAGCCGGACTCTGGTATGGGCCGTGACAATGAGGTTGTTAGGTTCTTTGAGGATATTAAAATTGACTCTGTTGCGTTTGATGGTCATGATTTTTGTTTTCCAACATATGCTGGGGTTCACTTGGGTGAACCAGTCAATGCCTGCTAAAATGTTATAGTTTATGTTTTTAATGACAAGTCCTTTGATGAACGTTTGTATGCCTTGGAGATCAATTCTGAAGGGAGTTGTTTTGCCTTCAAGTATAACCTTTGATTTATCTGCCATTCTAGTGTATTTGAAGTTGGATTTGATAACTGGTATTTTGTACTTGGTTATAAATGGTTTGCTAACCATGGTGTGTTATGCACCAGAGTCAAATAAAATTTTATGTGTATGAGATTTATAAGTGCATGGGTAGACAAGAAGTTGTGAGCAATCTTTAATTTTTAAGTTCATAAAAATGGAGGATTGTGGGACACATGGGATGAAAGCGGCAACAATTGTGCCTTGGTACAGTTTCTTGTCAAGTTGGGAGGAGACAGGGGCACTTAAACCTGTCCCCCTCCTCTTTTCACTGTTCCTCTATTTTGAGACCTTCAAGATCAGATAATGTGGTGTCAGATTCACAGCAGGTTGCTGTCTCAGCATTGTTAACTTTGGTGGTGTCCTCTTTCTTGGGACAGGAGTAATTTGTGCTTTGACTGCAATTGACATTGTTACAATTGGAGTTGCTGTTGCTATGATTGGTGGTTTGGCGTTTGTTACCATGGGAGTTTTCTCTGCCATTGCCTTTTAAGGAGCAATTGCCATTAAGTATGGCATATTCCATGTTTGCGCATTTTTCTGCGCGCTTGGCTTCTGCAATGAGCGCGGGCATGGAGGTGTTGGCCTCTGCACAGATGAGGACAGCAACAGAGGGCTTCATTAGGTTGATGAATGAGGCTCCAGTGTGTACGTTGTCAGCTTGTGATAGATTGTGGATTTTGTGGTGTATTTCCTCAAATTCATTGGTGTGAGCTGTGATAGTGGTCTTCTGAGGAAGGTTGCTGAGCTGTATTGCAATGTCTTGGAGGGATTTAGTGACGCAGAAATTGTGGGTGATGTCTGCTTTGAACTCCTCCCAGTTTTCAGGCTGGTTGGTACTTTGTGATCTGAACCAGATGGCAAAACAGTTAGCTGTGGCCTTGTACAGGTGTTTGCTGGCTTCCTGGACCCATTTTTTGTGGGGGATGCAGCTGGCGTGGAGTTTAGCGGCTGAGTGGTCTAGCCAGTTTATGCTGTTTTCTTTGTTTTTACCAAAGAACTTGTAGATACCAATGTACTTGGTGTTGGTAACTTTTCCTGTGATAGGCAATTGTGTGTTTTCTGTGATTGAAGAGAGCAACTGTATTGAATTATCTTGGCACATGCTTTGGGCATGACCAGTCCTACAAATACAGTGCATCCACTAGGTATATCTTTGTCAATATTGTGGGCGTAGAAGTATGTTTTCCAGGTATCCTGGGATGTAGCCTGGTTTAGTACATGAAGCAAAGGTGGGCAGGTTCTGTTCAGTCATTTCTCTTTAATGGGTGTGTGCAAAAAACCATAGCTTCTACCAGTGATGGGGAGAAAACTGTGGGAAAGCTTTACATGGAATAAAGAAGAAGAGAAGAATATTTTATTGGATAATATTTTAGACTTATATAGCTTTAGCTGTGGCAGAGATTTAGTTAGATCAAACCTAGAGGTTGGTCATGTGTGGGATGGGTTCAAGTCACTGGATAATTGGACAGTCATGTGATATTGCTTGGTTGCCATTTCCAGTATGTCAAACTAAATATTGGGAGGGCACCAAATCAGGCAATGACTGGATGTTAAGTAGGTTGGCGGTAGCCAGAATGCTTGTACATCTAGATCCTCAACACTTAGTACAAATCCCATCCTAAGGTTAGGATTCCCTGTTGTGTGTCTGTGCCGCACCTCAGAACACGACAAAAATTTTGCTCACTACAGGGACTGTAAGCCCCTTTGCTATCTCTTTTGCAATCACGTTTTCAGGTTCATTGCCTCCTCCTATACAAGAGCCAACTTTGCCTAAAATTAGCAGTCCTCCTATTGAAGAAGATATTGAAGACCCACCCATTGTCCCAACTGTACTGAACCTTGGGAATGGTCCCTGTCTGTGGCCTACCCTTTAGGTACCCCTGACTTAGAACAAGTCATGGCGGTAGCCCTTGGGATAGCCTGTGAAGGGGCCATCCCTTGACTCCAATTATAGTTTAATTGAGCAGAATAATACAGTTTGATTGCTTCTCTTTAATCCCACAGCATCTCTCTTTAGCTTCTGGCTCCGCTGAGCATCTACTGTTATCATTTGTGCAGCCCGCCTTAGCCCACCACCAAATGGTGTTAGGGCTTCACGTCCAAGAGATTTTTCTCTTCAAGACACCAACACTAATAATTGGGATCAGTTTGCTGCTTATCAGCAGTGGATTCATTCTTTGTTCTCATTTTTGTCTGATAACCAACACAGCTTTATTACCTCTCAGGGTTTCTTGGTTACTTTCATAGAGCAAATGCGCCAGTCCATTCCCAAGTATTTCAGGGAACATCTACATGAATTTCACCAGTTAGAGCAGCCTTGGAAAACTCAAGTAGACTCCACCCTAAATGCTTATCTCTCTGAATTTGAACAACTAGTGGAGCAACTTAATGTGTTTAGCATCTAATCCTTTGAACAGTTGCAACAAGTAGCAAATCTTGCTGCTAGAAGACTCTGTGAGCTACAAAAAGATTTTGAGCAAGAGAGAACTACCACCATTGCCTCCATTGCCAAGCTTTGAGCCAAGTTAATGAGTTGTCTGCACCTAAACTAGATTTTCCTCCCTCTCTCCCATCTGATGACTTGATGGGCAGAGAACAGAAGTTATGGGACACTATTCAAGAGCTACATACTTCCACTTGTAGTCAAGGGTGCCCTGCAGCCCCTCACAGCCAGATCCTCAGGTGCTTGCTTTGACGACTCAAGTTGCTGAGCTACAGCAAGAGGTGGCTTCCCTACCTAAAATGGTTGCAACTGATTCTAGTCCAACTAGGGTTATTGATGAAGATGGCTGCTGCCCCGGCCTGCCAGGAGCCCCCCAAATCCAATGTGCTAGAGAGTTTATTTCTCTAGCCAATGAGGTGGACCACCTGAAATGAGACCACTCCAGCCTTGACAAAGATGTTCAAGAAAAGAGTTAGTTAATTGACTTGGTAAACGACAGGTTTTCCTCTTGCCTCTCTGTGGGACCTTCTCTGACCTCCTGGTTGGCTGAGCTTTCTACTGTGGTAATCACACATGGCCAGCGCTTAGAAGTTACTGAATGACAGACTGAACTGCCAACAATGCAGGTGCCTCCACTTCTGAGAACTTGACCACTCTTGAAGGAAGTGTTTGACAGCTGTGGGCTAGACAGCCCCCTCTAAATCTGAAGCTGAATTCTCCCTGCGCATAAATGTACTCAATAGCAACAATGGTGGTCCAACTCCCAAGGCACATTTAAAACCTGCCTTTAAGAAAGTCTTTTACCCCAAAACATCCATCATTGCAGCATTACTGACTATCTACAAAAATGCCATAAAAAGAGCCTCTGATGAGGTTGAGAAGGAACACATTCTAATTTGCCTGCACCCAACCTGCCAGGAGGTGGTAGTAACAGAACTGCCCACCATTGAGACTTGGGAAGAGATGAAACAGCTTCT
The DNA here is from genome assembly GCA_014839935.2 of Entomophthora muscae. NCBI lineage: Eukaryota > Fungi > Entomophthoromycota > Entomophthoromycetes > Entomophthorales > Entomophthoraceae > Entomophthora > Entomophthora muscae. The sequence continues at coordinate 12,847 of QTSX02002542.1, read as the reverse complement.
GATCAATAAGTTTGGTGTCAGCCTTGGTTTGGAGGTGAAGGAGAACACCTTCATGCACATTGCTTTCAAACCCAAGGAGAAACTGGCTGAATTTGCAGATAAATTATACATGTAAGGACAGCAATTAATAACTAGCAGACAGCTGGCAGAGCATGAAGCTTACATGGCTTGCGCTCAAGCCCTCAAGGTTAATCAACTTTTGTGCCTCCATTTTAAAGCTCAAAAAGCCATGCTTTCCTATATGAAATGAAGAGCATAAAGACGCTGATGCAGGATATGTACCTTACCCAGTCTGGAGCAGTTGTGCAGGAAATTGATCTGCGTCTAATTCTGGTTCATCTTCCTGTGGCCCTTGTATCCTCACTATGAACTCCCAGAATCCTCCTAGAAGCCAAGGTTGCCATAACTGTGGCCAGATAGACCATGACTCTCAAGTCTATACCAATCCTTGGGTTAAAGGAGCTGATCCCAAGGAACAGGCAAGAAAAGAACAGTCAACCTAGAGGCTGAGACGCTCTTAGTTGATAATTCTTCCCAGTCTCATTAAATTCCCCCTTCATTGCTGACTCTGAGGCTTCTCCCATTCTGCTGCTTTAACCACAATATCTCTGTATAGCTCTGACATGGATGACTCAGAATTTGATGATCCTGACGCCTATGAGTATACAGCTCTTGATGTTCCCAAAACTATTGAGGCCCCTTATAAGTTATGCACTGGGAAAACTACAACATTAGTCAAGCCTTTGTCTGAAGCCAAAGAGGCTGTCTCTCATCCATACCTCACTCAATCTAAGAGGTCCCTTGTGCTTTTAGAGTCATCTAAAGAAGCTGCTGAGGTTAATGACGCTGTATTAAAGAATGTTTCAGTCTTGCTTTCCCTTCAGACTGTCTATAAGGAGTTTCCAGGATTGAGGTGCATGATCAAAAAGTGGAACAAAGAGCTAGAAGAAGCTCAAGATATCCTGGCTTCCCCCTCCCTTTTGGCTTTACTACTACTTGTGTAGAGATATCCATCCAAAAGGTAAAGATCAAGGCCATCTTGGACACTGGGTTACTTCTAATGTTGTTTCTTCAAAGCTTGTAAAGAAGCTTAAACTTGCCCTCAACCTTAATTACCACCAGACTTATGACACAGCTCTGGCTGTCCATGACTTGCATTATATGAGCCTATTCTGCTCTTCCTATGCGGTTTGGCAAACTAATCTTGGCTATGGCTGCTGTAGTCCTGGAGAAAAAGAGTTACAACCTTCTAGTTGGTATCCAATTCCTTAGGGAATACAATGGGATAATTGACTTAAAAGATGGCTACCTCTCTATCTTAGGGTATAAAGTCTTCTTAATCTTTGAAGAGCCTGGTCAAAGTTCTGGGAAAACGCCTCAAGACATGTGCTTTAGAGTACTCTATTGGCGTCTTCACTATAAAATAATGCACCCACTTGTCCAATATGAAGTGTCCTCCTATGGCCTGTCCTGCGTCTGAAGGGATTCCACTCCTTGCCACTTCTGCTGTGACTATTACCCCTAGCTTGTAGGCCATTTGGACTCTCAGATATCATATGAGTGGCCTGAGCACACATTCCTGGAGCTTTACTCTCCTTCCTTGTTAGGTTTCTATGAACCTTACTTTTTTTTTTAAAAAAAAAAAAAAAATAAAAAAAAAAAAATTTTTTAAATTATCGGGGGGGGGGGGGGGCCAAGGGTGGGGGGGGGCCACCGGGGCGGGGGAGCCGGGACATCTTCTGTCCTGGGATCTTAGATGTCTCTCACAAAGACACTGTTCAGTTGTTGATAGCCAAACTAAATGCTCTCCCCATCAATGTGTCTAGAGGCCAGGTTGTTGGCTATGGCAAGTCACTAAATCTCTCTGATATTCCAACACTGTATCCAATCAGTAGCTTTGAGGAATTTAACTTAACTGAAGACAAACCACAGGTCCCATCTCTGTTTACTGCTCAAGACTTCCCACAACTGTCCCAAGTCCAACAAAAGGAAGTAATTGACTTGCTAGACCAGTGTTCAGATATCTTTGATAAGTATAGCAATGACTATGGTTTAGCTGAATAATTTATTCACCAGATTGATACTGGTGATGCTACCCCTTCCAAGCTAAACCCTAGTGATGAAAATGGGTAGAGGACATTCAAGTATCCAAAGAACATCAAACAGCTATTAGAAACTGGGTTGCTTGATCCTTCCCAAAGTCTATGAGCCTCCCCTATGCTCATCTTGAAGAAGAAGGATGGAGGTCATCACATTGTGATGGACTATTAATGGTATGAACTCCTTAACTAAGAAGGATTCTTACCCCTTGCTGTGTATTGATGATGCTCTCCACTGCCTTGGAGGCTCTAAGTTCTTCTTGGCTATGGACTTAGCATCTGGTTACTGGCAAGTTGACTTCTCCCAGGAAGATAGACAAAAAGCTGTACTTATCACTTCTGAAAGGCTGTTTGAGCCCACCTGTATGCCACAAGGGCTCTGCAATGCCCTGGATACCTTCTAACGGGCCTTGGACTCCATTCTTTGTGATATGAAGCTTTCATTTTTCCTAGTGTGTCTGGATGATATAAAAGTCTTAAGTGCAACCTTTACTGATCATATGGCTCATTAAAAATAAGTGTTCATAAAGATTTGAGAGGCTGGCTTTAAAATGAAACCATCTAAATGTGCTTTCTTGAAGGAATGTCTTGAATTCTTGGGCCATGAGTAACTCAGACTGGTATTTGTCCTATGACCAAGAAAGTTGAGGCCATTGATAAAATGCTTCTACCCACCAACCTTCAAGAAGTACAAGTCTTTCTGGGCATGATGGGCTATTAAAGATAGTTTATCCCTGACTTTGCCAACACTAGGAAGCCCCTGGTACAACTGTTACGTAATTTTTGATTTGAATGAACTACTAGTCAGCAACAGGCCTTTGGGACCCTTAAGCAAGAACCCAAAGAGGCTCCCATCCTGGTGTATACTGACTATGATAAGGAGTTCATCCTTTACACCAATGCTAGCAAACTAGCTATTTGGGCCATCCTGGCTCAATTATATGATGAGGGGGTGGATAACCCTATAGCATATACTTCTTGTGTCCTCAAAAAACATGAGAAGAACTATAGTGTCACTGAGAAAGAGTTCCTTGCCATACTGCATGTAATCAAAAAATTCTGTCAAAACATTTATGGCACTCATTTCACTATGGTAACTGATCATGCCTTTCTCAAGTAGTTGCAGCAGCTCAAGGAACCAGAAGGGCAATTAGCTAGATGGGCTCTTTGCCTGTGGGGCTATGATTTCATTGTGCTACATCACCTTGGAATCTAGCATCAGAACGCTGATGGGCTGTCCCAAATGCTGTTTCTTGCTCTACAACCTGCTGAAGCTGACCAATCATATGAAAAAATGGATATCCGTCTTACTGTGAAAAAAAGACTAAATAGATTTGATCTTCCCTGTCTAAGCTCTCTGAAAACACTTTCATTTGCAACAGCCAGCTCTTCAAAAAAGTCCATGATAAATACCTGCCCTACGTGCACCCCAGTCTTTGCCCTTTGCTGGTGCTTCAGGCTCATAAGAAGACTGGACATGAAGGCATTGCTAAGACCCACAAATGGCTCCAGAAAAATTATTACTGGGAGAACCTCTGTCTGCTGATTCCAGATGCCATTGCTAGTTGCCACAACTGTCAGTTGCAACATCCTTGAGCTGTCTCTCATAAGTTTAAGCTAGTCCCCCTCAACACGCCTTTCACACTGTCAGAATTGACACTGTAGGTCCTCTACCCTGCTCCCACTCAGGTTGCCGCTTCATCTTAATCTCTGTTGATCACTTCAGAAAATGGGTGGAAGCTTGCCCTATTAAAGAAATTACTACCAAGACAACTGCTGCCTTCCTGCTGCAAGATGTATTCTATTGCCATGGCTGCCCTTAAGTGTTGTTGTCAGACAATGGAACTAACTTTAATGCCAAGAGGGTAACCTCTGTTGTCAAGGCCTTTGGGTCCCACCAATCCTTCTCTGCTCTCTATAACCCTTCTACTAATGGGGCAGTTGAGGGTGCTGATTTGACCTTGGTTTCTATCATAAGAAAATGCACATACTCTGATGCTGCAAACTGTGATCTGTACTTACCAGCTGCTCTCTTTGCTTATTGCCTCAGCAAACATTGTGTCACAGATTATTCACCTTTTGCTATGCTGTATGGGCAAGAAGCTACCACTCCTTTACTCTTGGGGCCCCCTTACTCTCTTCGGACAAAGCAGTTGACCCTGATTCCCACATAAAAATCTGGTTGACCACATAATTGACATACAGGCCATTATGTATACCTCTGCCTATAGGACTGTTGTGTTCTGAGGTGCAGCACAGAAACACAATAGGGAATCCTAACCTTAGGATTGGATTTGTACTAAGTCTTGGTTAGATGGCAGGGAAGAATATGTGATTACCTTGTGGCCCTGAATAAATAATCTCTGCTAGTTGTGGCTAGAGAGAGGAGCCAAAGTACTTGGAGACACAAAGACAAAAATGTGAATAGAACTTAATTTCTTATTGTTAAATACAAAATGGGATATATAGTGGTTGAGGATACCACAAAGCGGTATCCAGGATGGTAGGATCACTTGTCACAAGCATGAGTGGGGCAGGTGAGTTGCGCAGAATCAGGATACTGAACAATTGAATTTCACAGTTAGGTAACAGACTCATTTTGAGAGGCAAAAGCAAAAGCAAGTGATTTGTCCTCAAAATAACCCATCAAAGGTAAAATTGAAACATGGTGAATGGCGGCATTCACAACATTGTCCCCCTCTATACTGGCCTTAAGGGGTAGTATTTGTGGAGAAACTTGGCATGCACTTGGGCAAACGGACAAACAATAGAGAGAAGTTTCACAGTGTACTCTGAATCTTGCTTGAAGGTCACTTATAGAGGCTCTAAATGTCACAGTAAGTTTTATAATGCCAGGAATTATTTGGACAAGTAGGAAGGCTTAGAAAGCCAGGAAACCTTTAACAGAATTGACTCAATTTAACAGACTTGAATCAAACAGTTGATTGAAAATGGGTTACAGTTGCTCCAGTTTGCAAGTTGAATCTAAAATCCCCTTGTAAGCTGATGTTGATAATTCAATGTAATTTGAGGGTCACCCAGTATGATCTTAGTTATCAGCATGGTCATAAGAATTTGGTCATTCAAGGGTTCTTTGCAAACTGGACCAGATAGTTACTTGAAAATGTGGAAGAAATAGGAGTCCAGGATCCAGGCAGTATTGCTTAGTCAAATTTTGATATATATTGAATAAATTTCACTGTTTCAGCTCTTAAGAGTTGAGTCCTTCCAAAAGTTTACTCAATAAAAATCAAATATTCCATTGGTCTAACTTTACTTTTGAAAATGCATCCTGTAGTTGGATTGCTGCAATACATCCCCTACAATCTTAATCCTAAGCCGGATTATTACTGGAAGATGGGGCCCTGAAGTTGGAACTTTGTTGTTGGTACCACCCAATGTTAATTCAATGCCTGCCAATCTTGGAGTGGTTCCTCCTGCATTTGAAACTGAAACTTTGTGTTCTATCTCAATGTCCTGAATTTTATTCTGAAGACACTCTGATTCTCTCACAGGCTATTTATCTTGGGATATTTTAGTTAGGGTTAATTATTCTGCTTAACCCTAGTATCTCATTTGGAAATTTTACAAAACAGTATCTGAAGCTGTGTTGGTGGTTAATCACTAACTCCATGTGGATTTGGGTAGTTGATTCCCCACCACTTAGAGACAGCTTCTTATTATCTGTTGATTTATGTCACAGGTACGTCCACATGTCTTGCAACCACTGAGGTATCCTTCAACCTCTGGCTTCATCCTGGGCCACATGTAGGTTCTCTGGATCCCTTTGAGAGTCTTTGTACGCCCAGGGTGTCCTGACATGGTGAAGTTGTGGTATTCCTTCAGTATCTCTTAGTGCACTAGGTCCTTCTGGTATGTAGGTGTGCCCATGTAGCTGTAGGGTGCTTCCATGTAGGGAGAAACCTGTTTGGTAGTATCAACTGTCAATATCTTTCTTTAGGTCTTTCATGATGAGAAATACAGTTCTGGTTTACGGTATGAGCTAGTTGGATTTCTTCGCTTCTACTGGCTAGTCCCAGGAGTAGGAGCATTGGATTAATAATGTTTGGAGACAGAAAGGATTTAGTGTTGAATTCTTCATTCTTTTTGGCGCTACAGAAAAGGTCTGCTCTTTGGCTTAGGGCATCAGGTACAATCTTGATCTTGCCAGGTTTTTAAATGATTGATAAGTTGTAATATGCTAGTAATAGGGCCCATCTAACTTGACACTGATTCAGTTGTTGTGGTTTGAAGAAGTATGTCAGGCTCTTCTGATTGGTAATAATTATCACTGGGTGGTTGGCGTCACACAAGTATCTTCTCCAATGCTTCAAGGACTGGATTATAACAAGCATCTCTTTATTTTTAGATGGGGTAGTTCAACTCAGGTGGAGCGAGCTTCATCAGGTAGTAAGCTATATGGTGCAGCTTACTATCATGCCCCTCCTGAAGCAACACCCCCCAATGCAAAGTCAGAGGCTTCTGTCTCTACAATGAAGGGCTTATCATAAACTGGCATTGCCAAGACAGGGGCGGAGACAAAAGCGTTCTTTAGCAATACAAAGGTAGATTTGGCAGTGTCATCCCACACAAAGGGGTGTTTTTCAGAGGTGAAGGCGGGTCAAGGGCAAGCAGATAGAAGGAAAATTTTGGACAAATTCCTGGCAGAAGTTTGACAGGCCCAGGAAGCTTCTGACCTCCTTGCAGTTCTTAGGTTCAGGCCATGAAGTCACAGCCTCTATTTTGTCAGGTGTCATTGCAAAACCTCCTTTTAGTACATTGTACCCCAGGAACTCTACTTCCTCTTGGAAATACTCACATTTCTGGAGTTTAACAAAGAGTCCATGTTCCTTGAAGCGTTGTAGGACAGCTTGAAGGGGTTCAACATGTTCCTCAGGTGTGCAACTGTAATGAGGATGCTATCTAAGTAGGCTACACAACACTGGTCCTTGGGTCCTCCCAAGACCACGTCCACTATAGTTTGAAAGGTGCTGGGTGCGTTGCACAGCCCAAAAAGCATAACCAAGTATTTTTAAAGCCCTTGTCTAGTCTTGAAGGCAGTCTTCCATTTGTTGCCAGGCCTGATCCGGATCTGGTTAAAGGCATCCCTCAAATCAATATTTGAGAAGATGTTGTCTCCTGAAAGCTGGTCTGAGAGGTCTTCAGCATTAGTTACAGGGTATCCTTTTTGCAGCAATGATGCTTTTTAGGTCCTGGTAATTGATGAAAGGACGTAGGTTGCCACCCTTCTTTTTAACAAAAAGTAGGGGGATGAACAAGGAGATTTGGAGATGCGTATATATTCCTTCTTCAATATCTTGTCCAAGTACTCTCTTAAGGCAGCTTGTTCCTTTATGTTACAACTGTAGACAGGTCCATGCTTAGGTTGGGTTTTGGGGAGGAGGTCAATGGCTTGGTCAAACTGACTGTGTTTAGGCAAGGTGGTGGCTTCTTCTAAGAAGATGGACTCCCAAGGCTTCAAACATTTTGGGATCTAAGATTTTCAGGATTTCATGGTGATGTTGTTTAGCTCAGGGGTCTGCTGAGGGTTAAAGCAGGGAACCTCTAAGGTTTGGCTCTCATGAGTGACAGCAACCTAATTGTTCTTATAGTCCAAATTCAATTGGTGGGCAACCCACCATTCAAAACTTATTACCACAGGTTTGGGAAGCTTCTCCATGACATAGAATCTGGTGGGCAGGAGCCTCCCATTTAACTTCAGGGAGACAGACTCTTTGCATTTGTGGGACAGGTATGATTTTCTTGTTACCCAAGGTTACCAGTTAGGAGTTTCCCTGGATTGGTACACCCAGTTTCTCAGCTAGGCTATATTCAATGTAGTTGAGAGTTGCCCCACTTTCTAGGAGGACTACAGTGTTCACCTCATAGTCATGATAAAATAAAGTAGTGTCAATGATAGGATAAGACTGAGAAGCATTGTTTATTGCTGAAATGGTGGCTCCTTGGGCTCCTTTAGAGTGGCTAGTGCAATCCTTGGATAAGTGGCCACTCTAGTGGCAATAGAAGCATAGTCCACTTCTGACGTGGCATTGGTACTCTTCTGAGGGTCATGTTCAAGCCAGGCCTACTTGCACCAGGGGTTTGGTTGTTACTAGGGCTGAGCCAGTGTGGTATACTTGTGGTTGGCTGAAGTTTATGCCTCTGGCAATAGCCAGGAGCTTGTCTTTGGGGAGGTTGTATTGGTGGTGTCTCATCGGGCTGGTGTGGTGTGGGTTCAGATTGTTTCTGAAATGCAGACTGATATGTTGTCAGGGATCTTGGCTGCCTCTGCCAGGCGTAGGAATTGTTGTATGTAGGTCTCCAGATTGTCTCTTCCTTGGGTCAGGCAAATGAGTCCCATATAGGCTTGGATATTGGCCCCAGCAGGGGTGGTTGCAGAGTTCATTCTCTCCAGGAATTAGTGGTAGGAGAGTATGAGATCTGGGTCTTCCTCTAGGCTGGTCAAGAGGGTTTCTCTAGCGTCATCCTTCAGTTGGGGGGCACCATTATAACCTTCTGAGTGTTGTCTCTGAAGCTCTTGGGGTGGGCACAGAACAGGGCATTTATCTTGATCATTCCTTTTCTGAAATCAGCCAAGTCCATTTTTGGCAGGTCAGGAAAGTTTGTAGGGGCAGCAGCATTCTGGTTCAAAGTGGAGATTGTCACAGTCTGGACCTGGGATGGCTTGGTAACAACTCCTTCTTGGCTTTTGTTTGTTTCTTGATCATATAATGTCTTAGGTAGTAGGCTGAGGTGAAAATAAAAGCATACAAGATGCCCCTATAATCAAAGAAGAATAGGGGCCCAGGGTTACTAGGTTTGTTATGTTTGACATACTGTCATGGCTCATACCAGAGTCTGGCTGGTCTCACACAGGGAAGGTAGGCTGGGCCTGGAAGGCCAAGTACACAATAGGCGTAATTCTGACCAGATAGTTTATTGCAGTAGCTAGGGAACACCAACTCCTAGTATGGGGCATGACCTGATTGGCCAGCCTCAATACTGTGATATAGACAAATCCTAACTTACTGAAGCCATGGGCAGGAGGCACAGTTGGACAGGGGGAAGTAGGAGAAATCTCCAGCATGAAGGGCAAAATGATTGCTCTTGATGGCCAGGAAGGAGCAGATATGTGGGTGGCAAAGTTTAGTGGAGTTATGAGTAAATACAAACAGAATAGCTATATTTGGTGCAAAAGTAGATAGTTCTTGCAAGAAAATAATGAATCCTGAGCATAAAATTGTTTAATTTGAAGATGTCAACAGTGAGAGAGGATGTCAGTGTTCCCAGCTATATCCTGCTGGGAAACTGCAATTGTACTTACTGGCAACTCTTTATTGGCTGTCAATGAGTTATTCTTGAGTTGGGTTTCATTGGCGGCTCCTGATTTGTCAGTTAAGTGAATCCTTCCACTATTTTTGCCCTGGGGAAGCTGGTAAGAGATTTTTGGGCCATTTGGCAACCCAAGTCGCAGTCCCTTGGTTTCAGAGGTGTGGGCCAATTAATTTTTTTGTTTAGTGTTGGAATGATTTCCAATTGCTCCAGGTTTGGCTTCTAACAAGATGTAATTCACCACTTGGACATTACAAGTTTTATTTTGATCAATTATTAACAATCTACAACACAATTGTTTGGTTGTAAAAAGCTTGATTGTAGGAATTAAACCTATGTAACATAGGGGTTTTCTGGCTTATTCTGGGCCCTAGAAGGATGTGCTGTCCTCTGTAGTGCTGGCCCCCCAGAAAGCTCTTGAGTTTCTTTGTATGCTTATCAATATCCACCCACAGATAAGTGCTCTTGGTGTCAAAGATCAACCTTTATCTTAATCTCCTAGCTGTGAGTGAAGCAGTGAAAACATGGATCCAAAATTAAATTCAGGGTTGCTGGCATGGAGGATGTTACATCCTGAAAGTTAAGATCCCAATTGCTGCTGTTGCAAGCTGCTGTACAGGGATAATGTCAGGATTGCTTGGGAATCTTAAAAAGGCAAGAATGGAAGCTAGATCTATGGTAGGTAAGGGGTTTCATGGACCAGTTAAACTTAGGAAGGAACAACTCTAAAGGGGGAGACCTCTTGGGACAGGGAGCTATATATCCAGGGTTGACCAGTGGGCTTACAGGAGGCATTTTCTGGAAGGTCATCTAGGCTACCCAAAGCTCTGAAGGCAGGACAGATTGGAGGATGATCTTGTTACGGTAGAAAATCAAATGGAAGGGATAAGTGTGCCCTTGTAAAACCCAAAATCAACAAAGAACTGCAGCCAAACCCCTGAAATAAATCAACAAATTAAATGCTGTCATAAAAAAAAAAATGGGTCAAAGCTGGGGTCTCCCAAATAGCCCTCAAAAATCTGGACCTGCCTTATTTTCCCCCAAATAATTATGACAAGAAAATTACGCATTATAAAATATTTGGGGATGTTAGCGCTTGGCCCACTGATCATCAAATTTTTTGAATTATGACGTCATTGACTCTAAATTCTAATGCAGGACCACCAACTGCTGAAAATATTCTTGTCAGCCAATCAGAAGCTGTAAAATCCTCTCCTGCCCCATCCTGAAATCCCTTAAGACTTCCCCATTTCCCCTCTAGAAATTTTTTTCTAGATAGCTATATTTCCTTGAAGAGTAAACAAAACAAGTATCCAAAAAACCTCATGTTAGAGTATCTTGGCCTCTTGGCCCCAGTGGTTGAAAGTATGTTGGCTGCTCTCTTTCAGTTTGCTGCCAACTCCTTGACCGCGCCTTGGCCTGCTTTATACCCTTTGGTCCATCTGGCTTTGTCCTCCAATCTACCTCTTCAATTAATGTTCTTGGTTTCAATCCTAATGTCTGCCATTTGCTACACTCACAAAGGCACAGAATTAGTAACCCCCTCTTATCAATTTGGGTTAGTGTTGTTGAAGCAACTGACAATTTGCTGATTTTATCTGTTGTGAATGCCGCCATTCACCATGGTCTTAATTTTGCCTTTGTTGGGTTATTTTGAGGACAAATCTCTTTCTTTTGCTTTTGCCCTTCAAAATGAGGCTGGTTCTGCATTGGGAAATACAATTGTTTAGTTTCCTGATCCTGTGCAACTCACTTGCCCCACTCATGCTTGTGGTGAGGGATCCTACTGTCCTGGTAGTGTTTTGTGGTATTGCTAACCACTATATATTCCCAATCTTTATACCCAATAAAATTAAGTTCTATTCAAATTTTTGTCTTTGTGTCTCCACATACTTTGGGGCCTCTCTAGCCACGTCTAGTAGATAATATTCATTCAGGGCCACAAGGTAATTGCATAGCCTTCCCTGCCATTCTAACCAAGACTTAGTAAAAATCCAATCCTAAGGTTAGAATTCCCTGTTGTGATTCTGTGCTACGCCTCAGATCACAACAAAAATGGTACTCACTATAGGGGCTGTAAGCCCCTTGGTTACCCCCTTTGCAACAACATTTTCAGGACCTTTGCCTCCACCTATACAAGAGCCAACTTTGCCTGAAATTACCAGTCCTCCTATTGAGGAAGACATTGAATGACCCGCCTATTGTCCCTACTGTGCTGAACCTTGGGAGTGGTCCCCGCCTAGTGGCCTACCCTTTGGGTACCCCTGACTTGGAACAAGTCATGATGGTAGCCCTTGGGATAGCCTGTGATGGGGCCATCCCTTGCCTCCAGCTTCAGTTCAACCGGGCAGAATACTACAAATTGATTGTAGCGCCACAATTTCCCCAGAATCTCCTCTTGGCAACTGGCTCTGCTGAACATCTATTGTCCTCCTTTGTACAACCCGCCTTAGCCCATCATTAAATGGTATTAGGGCTTATTGTTCAGGAAATTTTGTTGCTGCAAGCCGCCATCACCCACCACTGGGATCAGTTTGCAGCCTACCAGCAGTGGATTCCTTCCCTGTTTTCTTTATTATCCAACAATCAGTGCAACTCTGTCACCTCCCAGTCTTGTTTGATCACATCCATTGAGAGAATGTGCCAATCTCATCCCTAAGTATGTCAGAGAGCGCCTTCATGAGTTCCACTCAACTGGAACAGCCTTGGCGTGCCCAAGTAGACTCTACTTTAAACACCTATCTCACCAACTTTAAACAACTTGTGCAACAACTTAATGAGTTCAGTGCTGATTCCTTTGACCAATTACAGCAATTAGCAGTCCATGCTGCAAAGGGCCTCTGCAAACTTGGTGAGGACTTTGATCAAGAAAGGGCTGCTACCGCCACCACCATTGCCAAAATCCAAACTCAAGTAAATGAACTGTCTTCCTCCAAAGCAGATGCCCCGCCTTCTCCTCCATCTGATGAGTTAGTAGATAGAGAACAGAGGCTCTGGGATGCCATCCAAGATTTAAGAGCATCTACCTGCAGTCAGGATTGCCCCCCAAAGCCCCTCAGCCTGACCCTCAAGTGCTTGCGCTGATAGCTCAGTTTGCTGAATTACAGCAAGAGGTTGCTACTTTGCCTAAGGCAATGGCGTTTATTAATTAGTCCACCTGATGTTGTGGGCAAAGATGGTTGTTGCCCTGGCTTATTAGGAGCCCCCTGCATCCAGTGTGCTAGAGAGTTGATAGCTATAGCTAATGAGGTGGGCATCCTGAAATAAGACCACTCTGTGCTTGATAAAGACGTACAGGAAATGAGTGAGTTAATTGATTCAGTAAATGACAGGTTTTACCCTTGCCTTTTGATGGGTCTGTCTCTTACTTCCTAACTGGCTGAGCTGTCCTTGGTAGTAACTACACAGGGTCAGCG
>QTSX02002541.1:0-27467 GCA_014839935.2 Entomophthora muscae | reverse complement strand
CAAAATGCCGTAAATCAAAATGGCATTTTTACAAGTAAATTGAGATACCAAAAATTTGAGATGGCGTATTTCAAGATGGCATGTTTTAAGATGCTGTTTTTGAAATGGTGTATCCTACCACAGGATTTAGGAAGGGTGAATAGGTGTGGAGGAAGAGAAGGCGCAAATTTGCCGTGGCCAATTGCTGGGGGCCCACTGCAATGGTGGTATCAATCATTGGGAATTCTTCAAGAATATCAGCCACCTTATGGAGACCAACGTTGTCCAGCACAAATATGCTGGTGAAGTCCAGGCTTGTGCATCTCAGGTGCTCCTGGACCAATTCAAGAAATGCTAGAAAGGTACAGCTGTTGTGGGAGCCTAGTAACATTTTTATAGAGCTTGACCCCCTTTTGATCAAGGAGAGCCACCATTGAATAGGCTGTGGCACAGACTGCAGCACGCTAAGCCACCCTGTCATTTGAGCCTTTTGGGACATACTGTCAGGGATCCAGTCTTGGGCAGCCAGCCCGTTGTTTCCCGGGGTAACCTGGGCCAGGTTTTTTGCGGACAATGCCCACCACAAGAGGGGAGCTAACTTGAAAAGATAAGAGACGGACTTTCTCACCCAGGACCACAGGCCAGCGCCCAGGATTATAGTGTCAATCACCCCTGTGAGGGTGATGTACACAATCCTGAACAGCTTACCAGTATTGTCAGTTGGAAGGTCAGGTGAGGAAGCAGGCATAGGTTTTGGGGTCACAGGCGGTTCAATGGGTAGTTTGTAAGCAGGGAGATAGTTGAATTTCCCTCTGAACAACTTGGGTGTTGAAAATATCCATAGACCTTGTTGGTTGTATCTAACTGCAGATTGTAGCAGGCCAAAGAATTGAGTTTGAGTATCTTTTCTGGGGTGTAGTCCTTGTATTCAGATTTCAGAGGATAGTTGGTAAAATGAACGGGTCCAAAGGGTATACCAGGAGGACAGAAAACTGCAGGCAGAAGGGCAGGAGATCTCAAACTTAATTGGTAGATAGCAAATACAAAATAAGGTAATAGCTGTGTGGGCCAAAATAACATAACCTTTATTCAAAAATGGCAATAATGTTTGAGCGCAGAATCTATAGGCATATATAGCATCCCGCCTCCAAACGTAGTATTTTCCATAAGGGCTTCATCAAATAATCAGGAAAAATGTGGGCGGGTGGCCAGGAGGCCTGGGTGAAGGAGCGGTGAATGGGACCTTGGCAGGATGTTCTCTCATTGGTCAGAACGTCCAAATAGGTCACTTGATTTCCTTGATTTTTGGTTGTGGTCACAGGGTTGGGCCCAAAGTCAGGGTTTTCCCTTTTCAGTTGAGTTTGATTATTTACTTGAGAGGACTTCAAACTCATGAAGTTCACGGGGGCACCTTCTCTGCCTCCATTAGGCAATTCAAGAAACTCCTCCTCAGGAACCATCATAATTGAGCTTGTACTGGTATTCTGACTTTGGGACTTAACATGGGCTTCAGCTTGCGGGGGCTCAATCTCAGAAAAACGTGTGTGGACAGGCTCTCAGTCCATGGGGCCAGTGGCCTGCAGGAATTTGGGTTCAGGGTTTGAGTCCTGCCCTTGGGCCCAGGTTTCAAGGGGTAACAAATTTTTAATCCTGACATCATCCCCTTTGTTGTAACTGTGCTGTTTTAGCAGAGTTACACAGGGAAAAAATATTTAGAGGATAGATAATAATCTTTATTGTGAGATAGTGATTATATAGCTATTGTGAATCAATGGATAGCAGGAACATGATTGGTTATCACACGGCTGGATGGAAGAGGGGGTGGCTTGATCCTGCTAATGAGTCAAGCGCCAAATCAAGGTATCCACCATGAAGGATCATCATCTGTTCATGTTGATGGATTTGGTAATCCAAGTTGACTTCCTAGTCTGGCTTTGAGTGACCAGGTAATTGGATTGCGGGTCCAAACCTGCTTGTTATGGAACCTTGCTGGCGGGTTGAGCCTGCGGTTTTGACACTTTCTTCCCCCAAGTGCCCTCCCTTCTGGTCCTTTTTGTTCAGATAGAGTTGGACAGCTTCTTGGGCATTAGCTAGGTTGCTCAGCGGTTCCCAAGTGCTTTCCTCTAGCAGGTATCCTTTCCATTTGACATATTAATGGGGTTTTGGTAGTGGATTCTGTCACCATGTATATATTCAACTTCATATTTCTTGGAGCGGCCTATTTGGATGGGTAGGGGGGCTGTCTTGATCCGTTGGTGGAGAAGCAAGCTCCCATCTTTTTTGAACAACAGGGAGTGGTGGAACACATCATGAATCTTCCAGGAGGGGGTAGATCTAGCTTGAGGGCAACCTCACCAACTAGTTTGGTGATCTTGTGGGGGCCACTTCTTCTGTGAGCTAACTTCCTACAGGGCACATGCAGGGATACATTCTGGGAGTCTAGGTATAGTTTGTCTCCAACTTGTAAGGGTTGTCCTGGGGTTTGTTTGCAGTCAGCAAAGGCTTTGTATGTTTGCACTGCACAGTTTAGGTTGGTCAAGCATGTTTTTTGTGTGTTGTGGATCTGTTTAATCCATGAGCGCCCAGTGGTGTTTGATTCCTTCTTTCCAATCTGGGGGTCCCAGGTGGGGTCAAACCCATAGTTGGCTTTGAATGGGGACATACCTGTGGAGGCGTGGTCTTTACTGTTGTAGGCAAACTGGGCCATGGAGATTATTTTGACCCAATTGTCCTGATCAGTGTTGGCATAGCATCAAAGATATTCTTCAAGGATCTGGTTTACTTGTTTAGTTTGGCTGTACGTCTGTAGGTAGTAGGAGGTAGATACACATTGCTTGATTCCCAAGACTTTCATCACCTGTGTCCAGTAGTTTGGCGTGAATTGGGGTCCTCTGTCTGTAATGATTTCCTTGGGTGTTCTGTGTTGCGTGAGGATGCTGTTGTGGAAGTGTTGGGCTTTTTCTGCTGGTATGCAATTGGTGGTGGTTGGTACAAAGTATGCCATCTTGATGAAGCGGTCTACCATGACCAGGATTGCATTGAACAAGAGGTATGGAAGCATTTTCACAATGTAGTCCATAGAGACAGATCTCCAAGGTCCATGGGGTATATCCAAGGGTCTTAGAAGACCTTCATGTTTGTTTCTGCAAGTTTTGGTCTGCCCACAGGTCTCACACCCCTTCAGGTACGCGCTTATGTCTTTATTCATTTTTGGCCAAGAAAAGTTCCTTCTGATGCTCCAGAGGGTCTTGAGCCTACCTGGGTGTCCAGCCATCTCATAATTGTGGTATTCTCTCAATATGTTGGTTCTGATGTCCCCTTCTGGTACAAAGATCCTGTTGTGGAGCATTAGTGTTGTTCCCTTCAATGAGTAGTCTTTTTGGTAGTGGGCGCTATCCAAGGATTTGGAGAGGTCAGAGATCATGATTTTGGTGAATTTTTCTAGTGCTTGGGCCCTTATTACTTCTGGTTTTCTGGCTCTGATTTTCATCAATCCCAGTTAAATGCCTAAGCTTGCTGTGTCCAAGAGGATTTGGGTGTTGTGGTTGCAGGTTTCTAGGTGGGTAAGCACCAGGTCAGTTCTTCTACTTAGGGCGTCGGGTACCATGTTCATCTTTCTTTGGCTTGTAGTATATGGTCAGAGTGTAGTCAGCCAGTTCTAAGACTTATCTTGCTTGTTGTTGGTTAAGCTTATTTGGTTTGAAGAAGTAGACCAAGTTCTTGTTGTCTGTCAGGACCTTTACTAGATATTCAGCGCCACATAGATATTGGTGCCAATATTTCAGGGTCTTCATTATGGCTAGCATCTCCTTGTCATATATTGGGTAGTTCCCTTCCACATGTAGCATCTTCTTGGAGTAATATGCTACAGGATGTAGCATACTATCCCCTCCTTCCTGAAGAAGAACCCTGCCCACTGCTGTAAATTCACTGCCCCCTTTAGCCTTGAATAGGACAGTCTTTCCCTGTTGTACTAAGAAATCCCCTCAAAAACCAGCCAAACCTCTCGTTTCTCTTGAGGAATTAGCCCGCACAGTTGATGAGAGATTTGTGGTTGCATACCCTGTGGAGTCTCCACCCTCCTCTGCCCCCTCATGGAAGAAACCCTAATTAATTTAGATTATTTGTTAGCCTGGTGTCAACTGTTGTTGAAAATCATTAGAATTTCCCAATCAAAGTGCCCCACATCAGTGTCACTAAAAGAAATTAGTCAACAAGACTCTGAAGGCAATTCCAGCCAATCAGAGGTTGGTTCAGAAATTACTTTAAAAATCTCCAACTCCCCTGACTCAATTCAGCAAATTTTATTGAACAACCAATCAAAACATGCCAAGTCAGTCAGGTGACCTCCCCCTTACAACCCATTCCCTTTTAACAATGCCAGGGGACTTTGAGTCCCCTGCTTGTCAATTTTCATTACCAATAAAGTTTTATAGCTTTAATACAAACTTTAGTTTTTTTTGTTGAGTGGAAACCCAGTTTGGAGTTTCTGTCAACTAGAGATTAAAGTGTTAGTAGTTTTAAGCAAACTTACCTTGTGCCAACCTGCCTCAAACCCGGCGTCTTTCCTGGACACTTTTAAACAGGCTTGAGCGTATAGCTTTTGTTGCTTTTGCTTTTGAAGTCTAAAACAGTACTCAAAACCAAAAGCTTTAGTTAAAATACAATATAAAATCTACTTTATCTTGTTGTTTACCTTTAATTGCTTCAGTTTTGAACCTGCTTTTTTTAACTTCCCATTCAAGTCACCTGCGCCCACCTCCAAGCTCCTGAGTCTGTTCTGCTGTCCCTTGGTGGTCACGTGTTTGTGAGTAAGTTCTCTGCTGTGGAGGATCTCCTGTATCCCGTAATAGTGGGAGTGGGGTGGTGGCTGCGTCACCTGGTGAAGATTGACTGTCTCACCAACAAGCTTCACTTCTTGTTGGATGGGTGCCTGGGCTCCTTCCCCCTTCTCCCCTTGGGTTAGGAACCGCCTGAGTTGTGCTTGTCTATTGCGGCAACTCCAGTCTCTCCTCCTGAGCCCTTTGCCCTTCCGTCCATCCTTGCTCCCTTCAAGGTTGCCTTTGATGCTACCCTCTCCTGTGCCCTCCCCCCACACTCTCACCACAATTTGACCTTTAAGACAACGGTTGACCTCATAAAGATTGACGCACCAATGTACCCTCTTAGCAAATTGGAGGACAAGGTGTTGGGTGCGTGGCTGGACAACATGCTGGCAAAAGGGTGGATAGTCAACAAGGCTTCCTCGGTCAGCTCCCCGGTGGTTTTTGCTAAGAAGTTGGATGGCTTCCTTTGGCCATGCATTGATTATACCCTCCTCAACAATGTCACTGTCCCAGACTGTTACCCCCTCCCCTTGGAAGCCTCTATTGCTAAGTCTATTGCCAAGTCTTGTGTCTTTTCAAAACTAGATCTTGTCAATGCTTTTAACCAGGTGTGTGTGGCGGAAGGAGACAAGTGGCCTACAGCCATCAAAACTTGGTGTGGCTGCTTCCAATTCAAGGTCATGCCTTTTGGCTTAAAGAACGCTCCTGCAATCTTCCAGCGAGTCATCAAGGACGCCTTGGGTAATCTCTGCTTTACCTGTGCTGTGGCGTACATTGACAACATCCTAATCCACTCCCCCACTCCTGAGTAGCACACTAAGGACTTGGTGGCTGTGGTGGCAGCTATCCACAAGGCCTGGCTATTCATCAAACCTAGCAAGTGTGAGTTCTTCAAGTCTGAGGTTACTTTTCTGGATAACTTGGTCCTGAAGGTTGGCCATGCGGTCTCCCCTGACAAGGCCAAGGCTCTCCGGGAGTGGGCTACCCCACGGAATCAGAAGGAGTTACACTGTTTCCTGGTTACAGTGATCTTCCTCAAGAAGTTCTCTCCAGCCATTTCTGAGCTTTCTGCCCCCCTGCACCCTCTGGCAAGCAAGAACGCCTCCTTTGTGTGGACCCCAGCTTGTCAGGAGGCCTTTGAGGCTATCAAGCGGGTCTTTGTCTCCACCCCTGTGCTACGCCATGCCAACACAAGCAAACAGTTCATTGTGGCTTGTGATGCCTCTAACGTGGCCGCCGGGGCGGTTCTTCTCCAAGAGCACAATGGTCAGGAGCTCCCGGTAGCGTACTTCTCCAGGAAGTTTTCTCCTAACAAGTGCTCTTGGGCAGTGTTTAACAAGGAGTTAAAGGCTGTGGTGGACGCCATCACTCATTGGAGACATCACTTACAGGGCACTCAACATGAGTTTGTGGTTTTTACGGACCATAAGGCTCTCTGTTACTTCCGCAAGCCTCAGAAGCTACTCCCTTGCCAGGCATGTGTCATTCAGACGCTCTCTGGTTACAAGTTAAAGTATGAGTTTTCAAAAGGGGAGCTCAACATCCTCCCTGACCTGCTGAGCCGCAACCCTGCAATGTACCCGGTAAGGGGCAATGAGGACCCTCACATCACTGTCATCCTAGAGTCCTTGATTCTCCCAGACCCTGGCTCTTCCCTCTCTTGCATCCCACCCACAGCTCCAGTTGTTTCCTCACAGCTTCTGGTCATTGCCCCTGATCCCTCTTTTGAGTTAAATCCCCCACTGGCTCTTCCTGGTACGTTTCTGCACAACGTTCTGGTGGCCCAGAACTACTCCCCGGATAGCCAGGCCATCTGCGCAAAGCTGTCACCCAACTCTGCATCTAATGGTCCCTATACTCTTAAGGATAGGATAATTTACCAGAACAATAAAATGTGGGTTCCAAAGGAATTGCAGCCGCGTGTCATGACAGAACATCATGATCCTCCCCTGTTTGGTCATCCTGGCACAAAGAAGTTGCTTGAACTCATCAGGCGCACATACAGCTGGGTTGGGATAACCAAAGCAGTAGGTCTCTGGATTAAGAAGTGTGTAACCTGTGCCTGCTCCAAACCGGACCAATCAGGGAACAATGGTCTCCTCCATTCCCTGCAGCAATCTCAAGGCCCGTAGTCATCCATCTTGGTGGACTTTGTGGTGGCTCTTCCTTTATTGGGAGGCTTTGACTCCATCATGGTGGTAGTTGAGCGCTTCACCAAATATTCAGTCTTCATCCCATGCCTAACCACCCTGGACTCAGTAGGGATGAAAAACCTGTTTGTGAAACACATCTTCTCCAACTTTGGCTTACCCCAGGAGATCATCAGCAACCAAGGCCCCCAGTTCACATCCATGTTCTGGGAATCCTTGCTGGGGATTCTAAACATTAAGCCATGCAGATCTACCTCCTTCCATCCTCAGTCAAATGGGCAAACGGAAAGAGTCAACCAAACCATGGAGCAACATCTGTGTTGCTACGCAAATGCCTCCATGAACTCCTGGTCTGACAACCTCCCTTTAGCTCAGTTTGCTTACAACAACACTGTCCATGCCTCCACAGGGGTGTCTCTGTTCCAGGCTACCCTGGGGTTTTCCCCAGAATTTGTGATAGGTCCCTCACTCCAGGCAAGCGTACTGGCTGCTGCAGACATGGCAGCTCATCTCAAGGCCATCCACCTCAAAGTCCAAAGCACCCTAACCAAGTCCATTGAGGCGTACAAGAAAGCATCAGATAAGAATAGGCGGCCTGCTCCCCATTACCCAGTGGGCTTGCTTGTGATGTTGGATGCCACCAATATCTGAATGAAGGTTCCTTCAAGGAAGTTTGCTCCAAAGAGATTGGGTCCCTTCAAGGTTTTGGAGGATAAGGGCAATGGTGCGTTTGTGTTGGATCTTCCTCCCTCCTATTGGATTCACAGTACCTTCAATGCCTGCTGCCTGTCCCCTTTTGAGGGGGATCTTCCCAGCACGCCAGATCCCACCTTGGTGGATGGCACTCCCAAGTATGAGGTAAAAGCCATAGTAGCCTTGCGCCGGATCCGCAAGTCCCTCCAATATTGTGTATCCTGTAAAGGATATCCCTCTTACAACAACAGTTGGGTAAGCTCTTTAGACTGCGGAAATTGTTGAAATCTGGTACAAGAATTCCACAAGAATAACCCCACGGCACTGGGCCCCCCAAGTCACTCCTGGCGTTCAAGATTCCTAAAGCCCACAAGAACTTTTTGGTGGCCACCCTTCCCCAGGGAGGCATCCAACCCCAGGAAAAAGGAAAGGATAATGTAAATTCACTGCCCCCTTTAGCCTTGAATAGGACAGTCTTTCCCTGTTGTACTAAGAAATCCCCTCAAAAACCAGCTAAACCTCTCATTTCTCTTGAGGACTTAGCCCACACAGTTGATGAGAGATTTGTGGTTGCATACCCTGTGGAGTCTCCACCCTCCTCTGCCCCCCCATGGAAAAAACCCTAATTAATTTAGATTATTTGTTAGCCTGGTGTCAACTGTTGTTGAAAATCATTAGAATTTCCCAATCAAAGTGCCTCACATCAGTGTCACTAAAAGAAATTAGTCAACAAGACTCTGAAGGCAATTCTAGTCAATCAGAGGTTGGTTCAGAAATTACTTTAAAAATCTCCAACTCCCCTGACTCAAGTCAGCAAATTTTATTGAACAGCCAATCAAAACAAGCCAAGTCAGTCAGGTGACCTCCCCCTTACAACCCATTCCCTTTTAACAATGCCAGGGGACTTTGGGTCCCCGGCTTGTCAATTTTCATTACCAATAAAGTTTTATAGCTTTAATACAAATTTTAGTTTTTTTTGTTGAGTGGAAACCCAGTTTAGAGTTTCTGTCAACTAGAGATTAAAGTGTTAGTAGTTTTAAGCAAACTTACCTTGTGCCAACCTGCCTCAAACCCGGCGTCTTTCCTGGACACTTTTAAACAGGATTGAGTGTATAGCTCTTGTTGCTTTCGCTTTTGACTTCTAAAACAGTACTCAAACCCGAAAGCTTTAGTTAAAATACAATATAAAATCTACTTTTTCTTGTTGTTTACCTTTACTTGCTTCAGTTTTGAACCCACATTTTGTTATACTTCCTGTTCAAGTCACCTGCACTCACCTCCAAGCTCCCAAGTCTGTTCTGCTATCCCTTGGTGGTCTCCTGTTGTGAGTACCTTGCTTGGGTTAAATTTTAGTGTTTAAAGAGTTTAAAATCTTACAAATCTCACCCAAATTTTGTGAGGATTGCTATTATATTACTCCCTGTCCTAAAATTTGTAGTGTTTTCTGTGGCCCTGCTTCTACTGATGTTATGATCTACATCTCCAGATCTATGGTCTAAAATTTCCTCCTCTGCTTGCCTTGTGGGTGACAACCCTTCCAGGCTCTTGGACCTCTCCAGTAGTCTCCTGTTTTTGGGTGGGGCTGTGGTAAAAAGTCTGACCTGTGACAACTTGGATTTAGACACCATAGACTACTCCTTGCATGCTCTTGTAAGTGAGGGAATTTTGGTGCCCCCACCTCCTGTCATGGGGGAGAGCAGCTCAGAGCCCCTTTATGCTCCTGTTATGCTTCCTCCTGTCCCCTCCCATACACCCTGGTTGCTCACTGGTTTTGCGCTGATGGCTCTGAATGCATACTTGCCTCAGATGTCCTCTGTGTCCTCCTTGTGATACCCCCTTTGAGTGGTCGTCCCAGTCCTCCACTGGGCGGCATCCTGTTGGATTGTTTCACCAGGATGGGAGCCAAACTTAGTTAGTTTAGCCCCTCTCTCTCACAACCGCAAAGTCCAACATGTCAGTTTCCAGAACAAAAGGTTTGAGGGGATCTGGAATGGCCAAGACAGGGAAGAGGTGAAGGCAAGTTTCAAGGATTTCAAAGACAGTGGTATATTCCGGAGTCCTGGCAAAGGTGACCTTGTCAGAGCAAAGGCAGGTCAGGGGGAGGGTAATGTGAGTAAAATTTTAGATGAAATCCCTGCAATAATTTGCCAGGCCCAAAAAACTTCTCAAATCTTTCCTGCATTTGAGCACCAGACAATATGTTATTGCTTCTACTTTATCCTATGCAATGGCAATGCTGCTGGTCTTCACAATGTATCCCAGGAATTCAACTTCAGACTTAAAGAATTCACACTTCTTAAGCTTAGCATATAAGTTTGCTTGAGAGAGTTTTTCTAGTATGAAGTCCAGGTGGTGCAGGTGTTTTTTGTGAGTCTTGCTGTAGATGAGAATGTCGTCTGGATATGCCACACAAAAGCAGTCAATTTATTCCCCTAAGACAGTGTTAATCATCCTTTGGAAAGTGCTGGGGGCGTTGCAGAGGCCAAAGGGCATTACAAGGTATTTGTAATGCCCATATTAGGTTTTGAAGGCTGTCTTATACTTGTCTCCATCCTTGATTTGGATCTGGTTGAACACATCTATAAGGTCAATTTTTGAGTACACCTGGGCTCCAGTCAGTATATCACAGATTTCATTTGCATTGGGGATGGGGTAGTGGTTCTTCACTGTAATGTTTTTCAGTTTTTGGCAATTCATGCATGGACGCATACCATCATCTTTTTTTCTCTACAAACAACATGGGCAACAATCAGGGGGCTTTTGACACCCAGATGAACCCTTTTTTGTAATATCCTTGAGGTATGCTTTTAAGGCTACTTGCTCACAGTGGTTACAGCTGTAGATGGGGCTGTGGTGTGGTTGAATCCCTGGTAACAGATCTATGGAGTGATTATAGATTGAATGGCTGGGTAGTTTTGTGGCTGCTTCTTCACTAAACACGTGGTTTCATCTCTGTAGGGGGTAGGCAGTATCCCAACTCTAGGTTCTATCTTTATGGTCAATATTTTGTTGGTAGGGGATTGGGCATGGCTTATGCAAAAAGGAACAGTGTCACAGGATTCAGGTTGGCCTAATGTGGTGGTTTGCTCACAATAGTTCAGGATCAGGCCATGTCTGTTGGACCAGGAGTCACCCAGTATAAGGGGGTGGGGTAGTCCTGGCAAGAGGATCAGGGACAATGGGTATACATTGTGTCCAATGGTCAACAGAAGTTCTTGTTCACACTCATAGCTGGTGTCCAAAGAGCTGTTTCTTATGATTAATTGTAGGCTGCGCTCTGAGGCTGTCAATCCTAATTCCTCTGCTAGGCTGGCATCAATAAAACTTTCATCTGCTCCTGTATCAATAAAGGCTTCTATCTTGTGCTTGTTCCCCGCTACTTCTATGGTTACTTGGATGAATTTGTAAGACTGGGAAGAAGTGTTTATTTGCGCCAGTGAGATTGGGGCAGTGTTCTTCTTAGTGCAGGCTCTGGTCAAGTGGCCTGCCTTGTGGCAGTGGAAACAGAGTCCTTTGCAGTAGTGTTGTTGGAGCTCTTCAGGGGTCATCCTTGCTCTGTTGGGGGTTGGTGTTTGGGGTTGGCGGGTCTGGGAGGAGCCAGCGTTCTCTTGGTTCATGCTAAGACCCTTGCACAGGGGAATTAGCTCGTTTAGGCTGAGGGTGGGCAGGTGTTGCTTCAACAGGTCCTTTATTGCTAGGTTGACTCCATTTTAGAAGATAATGGCTGCCAGTTTGTCCTCAAGTTGGGTGTGGGTTTTCAGTCTGAGGAATTTGTCAATATACACTTGGATGGGTTAGGGGCCTTGTCAAATTTCTAACAGGGAATTTAGGGCGTAGTATCTAGTGTTTCAATCTTCCCCAGTGGCCATTAACTCAGCTACAAACTTGGAGTAGTCTAAGAAGAATTCTACGTCTTCAGCCGTGGCCTTGCTGAACTAGTCTAAGGCGTCCCTTGATAGCATTGAAGCAACCCCAAGGACCTTCTTGTTGTCACTGGCATTAGAGGGGGTGTTGGTTTGAAAATGCAGGCAGAGGCCTGGCATGGTGCGTCAAGCTTCCTCAAGTGTGAGCTTCCCCATCTGAGGCATCTCTACTTTTGTGAGGGACTGATTTACAATCACATTTTGCACTTGGGAGGAGGGAGCTTTGTTGGTGTCAGCAGTAGTGGTGTCTGTTCCCTTTGGGTCATTTGGGCTTGCATTCTTCCACATGGAAGAGATCAGGTTTGTGGTCATCTTACAGGTGTAATAAATGATTATCAATAGCAAAAGCATACATGATGCCTCAAGAAATAACAACATCTTGGGGCTCAGGGTACCAGGTTTAATAAAGATTGCCATTATGTCAGGGATCCAGTCTTGGGCAGCCAGCCTGTTGTTTTCATGGGTGACCTGGGCCAGGTTTTTTGCTGACAATGCCCACCACAAGAGGGGAGCTAACTTAGAAAGATAAGAGGCAGACTTTTCCACCCAGGACCATGGGCTAGCGGCTGGGATTATAGTGTCAATCACCCCTGTGAGGATGATGTACACAATCCCAAACAGCTTGCCAGAATGGTTGGTTGGGAGGTTGGGTGAGGAAGCAGGCACAGGTTTTGGGGTCATAGGCGGTTCCATGGGCAGGCTGTAAGCAGGGAGATAGTTGAATTTATCTCTAAACAGCTTGAGGGTTGAAAATATCCACAGGTCTTGTTGGTTGTATCTAACTGCAGATTGTATGTGGGCCAAAGGGTCAAGTTTGAGTATCTTTTCTGGGGTGTAGTCCTTGTATTCAGATTTCAGAGGGTAGTTGGTAAAATGGACAGGTCCAAAGGGTACACCAGGAGGACAGGAAGCTGCGGGTGGTGGGGCAGTGGGGCCAGGAGATCTTGAACTGACTTGGTAGATAGCAAATACAAAATAAGGCAATAGCTGTGTGAGCCAAAATAACATAGCCTTTATTCAAAAATGGCAATAAGTTTGGAGCGTGGGGTCCTTTGGTCTATATAGTACCCCACCTCCAAACTTAACATTTTCCATGGGGGGTTCATCAGGGCATTGGGAAAGGCAGGCCTGGGGGAACTGGGTGCTTGGGTCCAAAGGCAGCAAAATGGTACTTGGCCCAGGAGTTCTTTCATTGTTCAAGAATCTTGATTTGGCTGCCTGATTATCTTGCTTTAGTGTTGTGGTCATGGGACTGGGCCGCGGGCTTGTGCCTCTTTTCTGGGTTAGCTTCTGATTGGTTGCTGATGTAGACTTCAAGTTCATGAAGCTAATAGTTGCCAAATCAGTACCTCCATTAGGTGCTGTGATTAGTCTTCCATTTGGTGCAATAATTTCCTTGGTTTGGCTTGTTTCACTGCATGGGCCAACATTCTTGGTATCAGCTTGTGTGGGCTTGATCCCATAAAAGCGTAGGCAGGCGGTCTTGCGGTCCACAGGCCCAGCAGCCTGGGCCGGGGGGTCCAGGGTCAGGGTTCAATGCCTGCTCCAATGCCTGGGTTTCCAGAGAGGAAGAATTTTTAATCCTGAAAATTATGAGGAAACTCACCCTCTCTGATGCCGTCAACTGGGATATGTTTCTCCCTGCTGCTCTCTTTGTGTATAGACTCAGTAGACACCAAGTGACTGGCCAGTCTCCCTTTGCCATGCTTTATGGACGTGAAGCCATAACTCCCTTAATCTTAGGACCCCCTTTGATCAAAGTTAATTTGTCTGCCAATCCTGAAGCTCATGTCAAAGATTTGACTAACTGTATCATTGACATTCAGGCTATAGCATATTCAACTGCCTATAAAGTCAAGGCTTTAGAGCTCTCACCTTCTAATGCTTACAGAGCCCCCCTTCCTGAGTACCAAGTAGGTGAACTAGTCCTCTACTATCAGAATTGTACTGGAGGCCAAGCCCATAAGCTTGACTACCTCTGGGTTGGACCTTGTTAAGTCACCTTCAAGAAGGGCTTTGAGTATACTGTGAAGCTGCTGTCATCTGGCTGCCCTTTTGTCTGGGTTCATTCCAAATTCCTCCACAAATATCAACTCCCTGTGTCCAATCTTGAGGGGGGAGATGTTGTAAATTGTACCATTAATGCTATTTCAATATGGCCTTTGAATGGTGATATGTGCAAAGATTTGGTTGGTTTTGCTTTCAACTTTGAAAATTCATTGCCTTCTGTAAATGGGTCTGTTCCAATGTCTACCCATTCTGGAATATCATACCTGGCTTTTTCTGATCCTGGTATGATCTCACTTCAATTTGACCCCCTCTGCCACTCTTTCTACCTAACAAGTGATCATTGACCCTTGTCTATTATTTAAGTAGATTTATTTCTCCTAATAAAGAAAAGTTTATCCACATTTGTGTTGGTTTTAATATTCTTCAAGCTTTTTCCTTTCCTTTTTGCCAAAAGGAATTTCTCATCTTGTATTCCAGGAAATTAAGGTATGTGTCCTTAATTTTGCCCTGAAAGCTAACCCAAGGCTAGCTTCAAACCTAAAATCTTTTTTTATAAAGATTTCCTGCTGTGTCCTCCTGGATGTTGTCCCCAGGAGCCAAACACAACAGGTGGTCTCTACTATAATGAGTGAAAAGGTTCCACTGTAGTGGGACTTGGTGGCGTCCCTGAAGGCTGCTAGGTGACCTTGTGTTCTTGGCTAGCCCAGTTAATGAACCATATTGTGGAAGGCCCCATGAGGCATCTGATGTGATGGTGTAGAGGATCCAGGAAAATTGCACTTGCTTTTTCATTATCCTGCTCTGACTCTTTTAAAGTTTGACAGGAATCCTTTATGTGAGCTTCTATTAGCTTGGATTCCAGGAAAGCAATCTTGGTGTTAAACTTGTTGCCATCTGGTGATCACTTCAATGCTTTTTACTTCTCATAGTCTTAGCTGCAGGCCATCTATTCTATACCATGTTAGTCTTCTTTTAGTTAAAAGCCAGAAACATAAAAATAATATTATTAAGGGGATAGCAACCATTGTCACAAATATAAGAGCCTTATTTATTATTATCATGTTTTCATTATATACTAATTGAGTTATAATTGGCTGAAACCCCCTCTGGCTCCAGAATCACACCTGGATTCCTATCATGTGATCTGTTGTACAATGGCACTATTCAATCAAAACCTTTACCAAAAAGATCTTAACAATCTTAACCTATAAGAATGTACCTTAGTAAATTCTTGAATTGCCTGATTCCTTCCAAGGAAATACATTGCTTTGGCTTGAAGCATTACATACTTATTGCGCCTGAACCCTGTGAAATATATGTATTCTTATCCAAGCTACCATTGTTCCAAATGAGAACCAGCTGATCAATACTAAATGCCTAGACACCATTGTCTACATTTAGCTGTTTTTTACATTAATTGGTTTTTTGAATTAAAAATCCATCAAAACACTTCAAAACTCAAACCAGGAGGTTTCATGGCGCCCATGCGCCTGAAAAATTCACTGGGTGGTGCTTTACAAATTAATTAGGCAGCGCAGCAGCGCTTTTAACCCATTAAATTTGCCAAAATGGCACATTTAAATTAAAATTTAGGGGGTTTCTTTTTGGTTAACCTTAACCAATCTTCTTGACACATTCAAGACCATTAAGCGCAATATAATTAAATCATCATTAATCATATTCTTGGGTATATATAAATTAGCTTCCACAGTCAATTAACCAAATTCAAAGACAACAAGTCTCTATTTGACACAGTCAAGTCCATTTTGCCTCTAAGATTAAATCCTCATCAATCATATTCAAGGGTATCAATTAACCTTCCCAATTAATCAATTGGTTTGAGATATCTAGTCTCATAATCTGAATTGGTCAGATTATTTATTTTGTCTCTCAATTAGTACAGCCTAATTAATTCCTGGTTACTCCATTATTGCGCTGAAAAATCTCTCCAAGACCAATTATACTGTTTTTAATTTCAACTGATGAAATTGGTCACACTTTAACCACTTTATGAAGTCACAGCCCAGCGTGACTGTAGTACAGTCACAGTTAGGGATTTTGGGTGTGTTCTGGATTGGAGATGGATTCAGGACTCCTTGTGTGCTGAGGAAATTATATTGTTTGGTTGATACAATGATATTGTTGAAAAAAGTATATTATGTGAGGATGTCATGGCCTTCTTTGTATCTTCTCCAGCCAGTGGGGAGTGCCATTTGCTTGGTTCTTTACTTTGGAGGAATTTTTTCTTTAAGTTGCGTAGGTGTGAATACCTAACTGTGCTACCACTGTTGAGTATATACTTCTGGGAGGTTTATAAAAAAATAATGGGGAAATTTTTAAGAATAGAATGATACTTTATTGATATGAGTTTAGAGTATTATATAGTATCATGGAAAGCCAAATACTGTCTAAGTATAATATGATAGCTGTGGTGAAATAGCTATGAGCTATGATGCTATTTACCAGCTTCTGTTGGCCATAGGAGGCTATAGACCTAATCTGTTGGCCATACAATGATATAGGCATTTCCTGTTTCACAAGGATAAGCATCTTCTGTTGGCCATAAAAGTCTATAGGCCAAAGATGTCGGCCAGATCATTCAAAATGTCACATCTGTTGCTCAGATGAATTTTAAGTGATCTGTTAAACTTTTTGTTCCATAATCTGTCCAGATTATGCCCAATTTGCCACAATTGCCTTTGTAACAACCATTTGCCAACTTACACTGCTGATCTAACTTACAACCGCTCTTGACAGTTGTAATCTCCACATGAAACTGTAGCAACTAACTTGATTGATTGTCAATATTCCATATTGTTGATCAACATTTCAGTTGGCTATCATCTCAAAAATGCTTATATAATCTTCACTTGACTTATGTAATAAATTAGAGACCTTTTATTTTAAACAAAATACTGTTGTTTCTCCTTTAACTTGGATAAGTTACTTGTCAACTGCCTTTGCAGAGGTGCAGGCCTTGGGTCTTTACAACCTATGATGGCTTTTGTAAGCTATAAACAGATGTTTAGCCTGTGTTTTCAGCACTGTTAATATAGAGACACCTAGGAACCATAAGTCTGCTGTATGCCACTTATCAATTCTGAATCCTCTCTTTCCCCTTCCCAGTATCCATTGTCTGTCTGGACTCCAACTAATTAACATACACCCACTCCTCTGCCAGCCCTGTTCCAACTCTGTTGTCTTGTTGCCAACTGACAACTGAATCCTTCCAAAAGTATATATTGTCTATCTGGTATCTGGCTGACTATTATACACTGGCTCTGTATTCTTTCCTGTTGTCCTGTTGCCAACTAAAACCTGAACCTCTTCTGCTGTTGTTAATACTATGATCTTCATATATTGACAATAGTCTGCAACTCCTTGGTTTTATGCTGGCAAGGCATATTCTGTTGTACTCCACCTTTCCTGGTGCTCACATATCTAAGTACTGCTTAAGCCTGATAACCTGTTAGAGCAGTCACCACAATAGTCATGGGGCTTATCAAAGTAATTGTTTCTCTTGGGGTTTGAAATGTTTGATCCTTGTATTAGATGGGGATTGATAAGAGTGCCACCAACTTAATGATTAGTCAAGGAATCACTCAGAGAATTATTTCTCTAAGAGAAAGTAATCAAAGATGTTACAATGATTAGAATAAAGTGGCTTGTAGAGCTGTTTAAAAAATAATATTTATGGATAAATCAAGCAAATCAATAATTGCTTTAAAAGTACCAGGCCAAATTAGGTGGAGGGACTGAGGAATTTTGCACCAAAGTGAGTGTATTGGAAAGTCAACATGAGTACCAAAATAAGGAACAGTGTTTTGAGAAGCAAATCAGATAAATGAACCAAAGAGGATGTTTGGTACAGGGCAGGCCGCTGCACTGTAAGGGACTCATAGGCTAATGTTAAAAAGGAGGTAATTAAGCTATAAACAACTGCATTTAGAAGGCCTAAGTGCTTAAGCATAATGAAGTTTTTAAAAACTTCAGTGATATATTTTCTCAGTTATAATAAGCTATCTAGAAACAAGTTTCTAGAGGGGGATGAGGGAAGTTTTAAGTTAGTTTAGAATGGGGTGGGATTTGCAGCCTCTTATTGACTGGCAAGATTATTTTCAGCAGTTTGTGAATCAGATTTTGAATTTGACCCAATGATGTCATCATTAAATATGGCAACTGGCAGGTTGAGTGCTACTATCTCTAATTAATGTATAACGCATAGTTTTCTTGTCATGACTAATTGGGGGAAAATAAGGCAGGTCCATATTTTCCAGGGCTATTTGGGAAACTCCAGATTTGACCCATTTTTTATCAATGACAGTATTTAATTTGTCTATTTTTCTCAAGGACTTGGTGGCAGTTCTTTGTTGTTTCTTGGTTCTGCAAGGGTGTACTATTCTTTCCATTTGACTTTCTACTATAACAAGTGGAGCCACTCTAAAATTTCAAAGTGATAAGAAAGTGAGACCTTGTAAGGTCTTCCTCAATAAGGCACAAGATTAAGTCATGAAAGGCATTAGGGTTAAGATTTAGCAAATAAAGAAAAGTAGGTACAGTTTGTAAAAGACCCCTTTAAAAGGCCAGCTAAAATCTTATAGCTTGACACAAAAGGTGCCATTGAATTTACTAAACCTAATAAACTATATAAAATAAAGTGTTAAACAACAATTCATTGGTGACTAAGGGAATGTTGAGGTTGGGATATTCACTGTGGGAGTATCTTAACACAAAGATAGATAGGTTATCCCTCATATAAAAGAATGGTGACAACAAGCCAATTTTTTGTTGTCTGGCTATCTCCATTCTGATTACCTTAGCTATTAAAACACTAGCAAATTTAGAAAAGTAAATATTTGATTCAGAATGTGTTGAAATTTGTTTTTTAAAGGTAAGCTTCAAAAGCTATAACTAAAAATATTAGTTTCAAATAAAAAATGCTAAAGATTGAAAGGTAAATTTAAAATATTGAAGGGTAAAAACCTGTAGTTGTGATTTGGAAAAAAAACACTTAGAATTTCAGCTTAGAAGCTTACTCTTCTAAGACTTTACTTATAGGGAAGATGGAGGAGATCATCAAGGAAATATGGGGTTTTTGGAGATGGATGAGTTTAATACCAGGTGTTAACAGTTGGGGAAAAACAGGGTCTGGTTCTAAAAATAACCTGAAGATCTGCAACTGCAGTGAAAGAAGAGTGGTGGTTGCATAAGCAGCCTAAGAAGAAAAATAACCTATTTAATAAAGGATTTATTAAGAAAATAGAATAGGGAAACCGCATGCGTGTGCAAAGAGCAAAAGCAAGCCCAAAAACAAAAGAAAACCAAGTTAAGAGTCTTGATTCAATAAAAATAAATAAGATCTTAAATCAAATCAAGTTTGAATTTTAAATTAAATAGTTAAAGAGCCTGTCCTTTGGGGCAGGGCAAAACAGACATTATATCATAATAAGAGTATATTTATAATAATTAAAAATCTTAATGTGGAATTTTGGGGATGACAGAGCACAAAAAAGAGCAGGGATAGTAAATCTTAAGAAGACAGCAATAGAAACAAAAAAATAAGAATCTATAATAAGAAAAGAAGACTTTAGGAAAATAGTTTTTCAAATTGGCCCAATCATTTTCTCAATTTTTAAATCAACTTTGTTGTAAATCAGCATGAAGCCCACAGTGAGTGCAACATTAGCACCACATGACATAATTATCTTTTCATAACAAAGTTAGGGGAAAAGCTGCTCTATCTTTATAAACCACCAGAAGTTGCTGAAAAAAGTTAAATTTTAAGCCAAAGATGATTTTTATTGAACTACTAGAAAATTAGAAAAATCAGAAGAGATATTTAAAGGCTTGGGAATAGCTTAGTTATTCTCAAGTAGTTTAAGATAAATCAGTGTTAGTTCTATAAATCATAAGTGGATATGAAATAGCCTAGTTAAGTTTAGGAGGTGAGAGAAATTGAGCTCCTTGATCTGAGTTAAGTGAAATTATATGATGTCATAAGCCAATTTTAGCACCCAAAAGCACCAATTTACCTAAGATTGACTGTTTAAAGGTTATCAGGGCTTCTGGTGACCTAAAATTTTATTATGTAAATGCTTATAATAATAAACTTCCTTTTAATAGATCTGTTAAAAACATAATAATATCTCAGCAGTTTAGAAATTAATTTTAGCTTCCCAGACTTTCTTATGCAAGTGTCAGGAAGCCAGACATTGGTATAGTAATTAGATAACACAGGCAGAGAAATTGCCAGGCTAGTGGGGAGAGTCCATCATAGTATAGGCACTGACTTGATAATGTAAGATAGGGACCGCCCAAGCAAGGACTAGGGACTAGAGTTCAGCATCATCAAGCCCACTAAGCTTGCAAAGTAATATATATTACTCCAAACAGCTGGTTGGACATGGTGTTAATGGCTACAGTAGGTTCTAAAAGGCAGTCAGGCTTTGGGGTGAGGGAGTCAGAGGTAAAAGGTAGGCAGGTAGATTTTTTTATTTGGCACTAAATAATCTGGATAGCCTCATATACCACTTTCCTTCATTGCTGATGGTTTCAGTGACTCTGGTTCTTGTCAAGGGGTTGCAATAAGTATTCTCTCCGGGTTAAACTTTAGGTAGGCAGAATTGATAGGGTACTTGGTAAAATTTATGGGTCCAAAGAGTGATCCAGGAGGACAGTATAGCGCAGGCAGTGAGGCTGTGGGTTAGTTACTAAAAATGGTGGGCGCCTTGGCGTCTGAGAGTCTAGAGGGGAAGTTGAAAATTACTAGAGCTAGATTGGGTTAAATTTTCTCAAACCAAAGGTCCATTAATCTTTATTATCAAAAATGAAAAATGGTTATTCCCATACCTCCAGGGTTTTTATAACATATTATTTTGCTTCTTTGATTTTTGTGGGCTTCAGGTCTGCAGGCAATTTTCTGGAAGGTTGTGGGAATTTGGACAGGGCTTTGAGGGTGGCAGATTCATGTTTGGCTATCTCTGATGAACAGAAGTTACAATAATTTTTTCTGTTGCTTCTGTTCTCCACATTGCTTGGGTTGGCCAATTGTATTGCCAATTCTAGACTGGGTACTGGCAGCAGCTGGTGCTTATTGAAGGGTTTATTTTCAGATTTTATTTTAACCTCATTTTGGTAAGCAACAACTTCTGGGTAGTTCTGGGCTCTTGGTGGCGTGCACCTGGCAGAAATCTGGTCTTCATTCAGGGAAACTCCCTTGCTAAGCTAGTGGATTGGGGGCAACTTACTTATTTGAGTCTGCAACTCAGTGAGTTGGCAGGTCCCTGTCCACCCAGGCTGGCAAAAGACGTTCCCTGGGGACCAGGGTTTGATTCCTGGGTTTTCAACACCAGTATCAAAATGTCATTATTGAAACCCAAAATAGTCTCTAAGGTTTTTGAGTTTGGCCAACCATTCTGCTTAGGAAGTCTGAGTAGCTTCCTGTGCTGAAGAGGCAGAAGAAGTTTTAAAGGCTTCCAATAATCCAGTCTGGCCATTCAAGCTGTCATAAAATTTGTTAAGCTGTTGGATAAGATTATCTGAACTAGTTCATTGTGATTTAAGACAGGCTTTAATGGATTCTGGCCTATCAGCCTGGCCAAATTTATATGCTTGAAGACAGTTAAGTATGTATTTGAGAAGGGAGCCACAAATAGAACCTACTGTTGATTGTAGATTCTGCTGGATCAGAAGGGATTCATGCTGATTAGTCAACAGTAACAAGAGAATTTTGTGGGCCCATTTTTTAAAAGTCTAGAAGCTGATTATAGTTATTGTGGTAGGCAATCAACAAAATTTTAACTGGAAAGAGTGCAACCCCAGGAGCAATTGGTGGTGGACTAACACAGGTTGAACAAAATTTTGAAGGAGGTTTCCTGTAGCCAGTAAGGACCAGGTATAGAAGTGGGCTAACCCTTAGTCAACCATCATGAAACAGTACTCAGGGCCTCTAAACACAGGCATGAGTTTTGAACCAATGACACTTGAAAAACATAAACCTTGAACTAACACAAGGGAAGTTTCTTGCACTTGTTCAAATGTAAGTGTTTCCATAGTGATAGGCAATATATGTGGCTGGGTCAAGGCAACCATGGCAGACAAAATAACAGGAGAATCTGATATGTCCTCTTCCAGAGGAGGACTAGAGATAGTAGACAAAGTACTGCTTGCAGAAGTAGGGTGGGTAGGTCTAATGAATAAAACATCAAAAGATGTAAAGGTGGGGCTTGTGGCCCCTGTAGTGAGTAACAATTTTGTTTAGTTGTGCTTTATTATTTGATATAATAAAGAAATCAGGTGAAAGTCTTAAATACATAAGACCTGAGGTTCAATTTTTAAGCCTGTTTGATCTGGATATGTGTTACAACCAAGTTTCCAGACTTGCCTGCCAACACATCTTACAATACACAGGGGGTAATTGATGAGTTGTCCCTTGATGTGTCTAACGTCATGAACCAATATGATGGCAAAGTCAAACTGTGGGCACTTTCTCTTAATTAGAAGCACTACCAATTTGACCTGCTGATCCTGCACAAGTTATTCCTTGGCTCCAAACCCTACATGGAACATGCCACCATGCCACCCTCTTGTGGCATGGTGGCTTTCTCCATATAGTATATTAATCATAGTTTTCTATAATAAACATTATCTTATTCTTATTATTCCTGTCCTTTCTATTGAACTGTATGTCTTCCCTAATTCAAATACTGAATCCTTATTGGTTCAGTTGCAACATATGAATAATAAAATCTTCTTGGAGAATGAAAGATGGGCACTAAAGATTCAATGCCAACATTGATGAGCAAAATTAAACTTATTTTATTGGATAAAATACCATTTAATTTTATAACAAAATGTTCAATCATAGTAGCCTTAGTTGAGATACTCCAAGTGGCAAGAGGCTGGTAAGGATCTGAAAGGTTCAAATATTGATGTCAACCTCTATTTGGGTAAAGAGAACTCTACAGGTCAAAATCAAAAGCATAGGCTTTTGAAGAAATCAATCTTTGAACTATCATTCACTAGGCTAATCAAAACCCCTAGTGAATTTGAATTCACAACAATCCATGAGGGTGTCCTTTCCTGCAGTTTACTCAGTTGGTTCTTTTACCCTGGTTTTGAGATTCCTAAATATCAATATTAAATAAAATTTGAGGTAAAATTAAATTGAATCCCTTTAACCATATACTTTAATTGATTGTTTTTTATTTGTCTGTATATAGTAATTCCAAAGCTTTTCATCCCTACCATCTAATTCACACTTGGTTTTGAAACTTCTATATTCCCTTTTTTGGCCATAAATTTGCACTTTTGGCCATATGCATTAATATGTTTGATTTATTTGATATTTTTCTTCAAAAAAAAGACACTTATAATATTACATTTCCACTTTCTTCTCTAGAATATATACCTTGGTTAGGATATATTGGTAACGTTATGGCAAATTTATTCATTTTTTGACACTTTTTATTTATTGTTTGTTTCAGTTGTTATGGGAGTTTACTGTTAGGTGGATATTCTCATTCCAGTTTCTGGTTAATTCTGTTCATAACTGTTGTAAATTAGACAGCATGTGTATAATGGTCAAGGCTATCAGTGGAATTAATCCTGATAGTCAAGACTAAACTGGTTTGCACTCAAATCCATTGGATCCAACAGATCTGTATTCCTAATTGTATCTTGGATGTTATAATATGATGGCCAAACTGTTACATCCAGATTGGATTGGGTTTGGGAACTACAGGTAGCTTCTGTAATGAGCAGCTGCAAGCTGCAACAACTCTGGAATATGCACATTCACTATTCCTTGCCAGATTGTCCAGATCATCCCAAGACAAAAAGAACATGGATGCAAGAGCCTGGTGGACACCAGAAGATCCTGCAATGTTCCTGACAATGGTGCAGGTGTTAATAACACTCCTGTGTCCATTGTGCAGCCAGTATAGTATATAAACTTCCCTTCTTTCTAAATAAAAGATATACTTTCACATATTAAATCTTGCCTTTTTACTCAACTTAGTTGTTACCTAGTATTAAAAGGTAAAGACTACAGGGTCATTAGACCTGTATTAATTTGTGTTTAGGCCTGCTAATGTACTCTACCACAAGTGACACTACAGACGTTAAACCACAATATGTCAACCAGGCCCAATTAGCAAAAATAACATTCATGATAAACATGGTAGCTTTGTAATGTGGCTGAACCATTTCCTTTGTGTTATTGGGATATTTGTTGTTGAATTGAAATGAATCTGTTTTCAATCTGCATCTTTTGTTGTGTCTGGACATTTCTGCTCATCAGTGCCCTCTTGTCCATGAAACAAGTCTGTATTTTTCTAAAAGGGTTGGATATTTTTTTGGGCTGAGCTGGTTTTGTTTTAGGATGATATATCTTTGTTAATCCCAACTGGTTGTAAGACTACTTTGTGTCAAGAGGGCCAATTGACTCTGACCTTGGCCATGATAAAAGATAATTTCTAGCATATGATATTTTTAAGGGATCTATCAATAAAACATATCTTCTGGTATCTGACTATGGCTTCTGAAAATTGTATGTGGGTTGGGTTTACTCTTGAAGCTTACCTAAAGGTCTGCTGTGATATCTCAGTTGGATATTTTAATACAGTACCAACCTTGTTTCCAGCACTGTTATTTGTAAGAGCCTTTTACAATGCTATGGCATCATTTGGGGGATTTTAAATAAAATTTATCTTTTAAAAATTCTATAACAACGCCCTAATGTCATAATTAGTTTCCTAAAAATAAGTGTGTCAGAAGCAAGGTGGGTACAGTTAATACCCTCCATGTAAGTCTCTAGGCACAAAAAGCAATGATGAGCTTTTTTCAAAAGTTAGATAAAGTACCCAGCTTGGATGAAAAAATAAAGGCCAGTTACAGGGTATCTGAAACTAGAGTTAACTTGAGAGGTAGTTATAAACCAGCTACCATTTTAAATGAACCAAAGGCTGAGGGTGAGATGCTGGTATGGCTTGAAAAAGCTGGGCATATGTTTAGAATAGAGGTATATTTCTAGAATTGCCCTTGGGATAGGCAAACCTTGCCAGAACAGATTTAAGTGGCTTTCTGTAATTTATCTCAACCAGTGCTGGTCTTTATAGCCTCACTTGACCCCAGGGGTCTCAGGTTCAATTCTGGGACTTTTTATTAGCTCTTCTTTATTTTGAGGTTCTCATTGGACCTTACCTGTAGCTGGAGTTTTCCGGAATGGACTGGCAGACAATCTAATGATAGTGAAAGAGCATTTATTAAGGTCTAAGGCTACAGGTTAAATTTTTGTAAACTAAGGCCTTTAATCCAAGTATATTTATTTTGTTTTATATAAAAAAAGTGTCAAAACAGCAGGCTCAACCTGCCAACAAGGCTCCAACTAAGTGGGTTTGTGACCCGCAACTTGACCTTCCAGTGATCTGTAGCCAAACTGGGAAGTCAACTCAAATTACCAAATCCATCAACATGAACAAATTATGATCCTTCACAGTGGATGTCTTGTTTTGGCACTTGAATCATTATCAGAATCAAGCCAACCCCTTCATCATAAAACTGTGTGATCAACACAACCATGTTCTTGTTATCCTTGATTCACAATGACTATATAATCACTATCTCTAAATAAAGATTATTATCTAGTTTTTAAATATTTTTCCCCTTGTAACTCTTCTAAAACAGCAAATTTATGGCAAAAGTAGGTAAAGTTTGTAACAACAACTAAATTAAGCTCCTAACAACTTATAAGAGGTGAAGTAAGGACTAAGACAATTAATCAAACCTAAGAAAATAAAATAAAGTCTGGTCTTAATGACAGAGTACTGAGTTAAAAATTCTATTTGAATTTCTGGGTATTGGTCACTACTAACTGATGGATTAAAACTATCCACTATCAAAGTTTGGGTATTACTAAAAAAGTTGCCTAACTGATGGTAAAAGTAGTTAAAAGGGATCATGAAAATGGGCTAAGATTTGAAATATAAATGTAATAAAAAGATTCAAAGAAAGAAAAAACACAAGCCACAAAACCTAACAAGTAACTTTTTGGGGTGCCAGTCAAACAATCTCAACTTAAGTTGAGACTGAAAAAACCCCTAAGCCTTTTTATTCTGCTTGGTAAATGAGGTGCAAATGTGGGAAAGTAGTTTTAACCCAAATTGGTTAAACTACAATGTGGTAAAGGAATTTGTAGAAAGCATCAGGTAGAAGAGTTCTAACTTTAAAAGTTAAAATAGGAGCAAGGAAAATCAAAAGAAGAAAAGTTGTTGGCAATGTTGTCAAGCTATGCGCCATTGTAGCAAAGAATGCTGGAAACCCCCAGTTTGAGCTTTGATAAGTTTTCAGAAGAAAAAGGTAAGAAGTCTGGAATTTCTAGGTACTAACTTGAGTGTATAAGTTCCGGGTTCAGAACCTGTTCACAGGGATCCAACCTTGGGCGGCTGGCCTGACGTTTTCAGGGAACGCACAGGCCGCAGGTTTAGCAGGCAGGGCCCACCACAAAATCAGGGCTAACTTTATGTTGTAGGACATGGACTTCCCCACCCAGGACCACAGGCCGGCGGCCAGGATTATAGTGTCAATCACCCCTGTGAGGGTGATGTATACAATCCTGAATAGCTTACTAGTGTAGTCAGTTGGGAGGTTGGGTGAGGAAGCAGGATTAGACTTGGGGGTCACATGCAGTTCCATACAGAGCTTGTAGGCAGGCAGGTAGTTGAATTTGCCTCTAAAAAACTTGGGTGTTGATAATATCCAGGGGCCTTGATGGTTGTATCCAACTTCAGATTGTATGCAGGCCAAGGGATCTATTTTAAGGATCTTTTCTGGGGTGTTTTCTTATATTTGTGTTTCAGAGGGTAGTCTGTGAAGTGAACAGGATCAAAGGAAACACCTGGAGGACAGGAATCTGGGGGCAGAGGGGCAGGAGGACCGCATGATCTTGTACTGATTTGATATATGACAAAAACAAAATAAGGCAGAAGCTGTGTAAGCCAAAATAACATAGCCTTTATTCAAAAATGGCAATAATTTTGGAGTGTGGGGTCCTTGGGTCTATATAGCACCCCACTTCCAAACTTAACATTTTCCTTGGGGGTTTCTTTAGGGCATTGGGAAATGTGGGGCCAAGTGTTCTGGACGCTCAGGCTCAGAGGCAGAAAAATGGCACCTGGGCCAGGAGTTCTCTCATTGGTCAGAAATCCTGAATTGGTTACCTGATTCTCTCATTCTTGGGTTGTGGTCATGGGGTTGGTCTAGGGGCCTGTGCCTCCTTCTGGGGATAGCTCTTGATTGGCCACCAGTGTAGAATTCATGCTCTTGAAGCTAATGGTTGAAGTTTTGTTGCATCCATTAGGCGCCTTGATTACTCCTCCATTTGGTGTGATGATTTCTTTGGTTTGGCTGTCTTTACCTTTTGAAAAATCATTCTTGGCCTTGGCTTGGGGGATGTCAGGAATGACAATTTAGATGCTCCTGAATCCCTAGAGTACAGGACCAGAGTCAAACCCTGGAAAACCCCTTTGCAGACTGCCAGACTTGAAGGCTGGGAACCCAATATCCCACTACAAATTGATAAAGTTGTTAACAGTCCGCCAGGACCAAAACCTTTAGCCGTCCCGCAGGATTCTGTAATCAAACTGCCAGTGCAAGATGCCAAGAATTTCCCCAATGTGCCAATGCCTGACACTGGCAGTTTTCTCAGTGAAATGCACAAGTTCCCCAGTGAGAGTTATTCTGAACTCCCCTGAATCCCAGGAAATGGCACTGAACCTGAAGAGGCACCCGACACCCAAGTCTTCAAACAGAAGGATTTGAAGTCTTCTCATTCAATAGCAACCAGTGCCAACCTGCCAGTGCCAAGTGCCACACTGTCATCTAAAACC